>PVJH01043003.1:0-13917 GCA_004026705.1 Nesogale talazaci | reverse complement strand
GCAAGGCTGGGAGCTGAACACAGAGTCTTGACTCCAGTCCCCAAACCCGTGCCCAGTGTCCATATAGAAACAGATCCATCACAGTGCAAGAGGTGTGGACACACTCTATCAGAGGAAATGTTTGGACTGCTGTGACCAGGAGGAAATAAAATCACTATTGAGAAAATCAATCTCGTAGGTTATTGTCAAGACACACACATATCTTAGAAGAGTGTCTGGCAATAATAATGAATGTTAGTGGTTTTTTAAATAATAAATGTCAGCAATTTTTATTGCTGTTGTTCTTGGACTCTTCTCATAAACTGAGAGCTTCTTGAGAGAGGAGTCAACATCACAATCCTTGTTTTCATAGCCACTCACTTTAGCACAGAGCAGAAGCCACTGGTTCTCTGAGAAGTGGGAGAAGTTAATGGAGTAGCCTCCAGTCCATGTAAGGTGCTGGACAGCGTATTTGTCTGGGGTGGGAGGCAAACTTCCTCCCCCCCTCCCAGTCCCTGGCTTTACTGCTCCTGATCCCAGAGTGAGTCCAGTTATACTGGTTTTCCAGATAAGGGTTCCAAGCATCCTGCCTTAAATTAATCTGTTTTCCTCCCCAATTCACCCACTTCTGAAAGTACCTCTTGCTTCTAAATATCACAAAGGGAAAAACAGAAGGCAAGGCCAACGTCCCGGTATTGCCTGATGCCTGGCATGGGCGTGGTGTCAGGCACAGTGTCTGGCAAAGAGATCATTCTAAGCTTCTTTGACAGAATTTACCAAACTTACTTCTCCAGCCTCAGATTCTTTTCAAAGAAAATTTCAATCAATCATTTTATTGGGGGCTCTTACAGCTCTTATTAACAATCCATATGCCTCACATCCTGGAAAAGGACTGGGGACTGATTTTTTAAAATTAATTTTAGAAATCAATCCAAATATATGTCAATGGCAAATCCTGAAACAAGAATCAAGGAATGTCTGGTGGTCAGTGTTAGGAATTAGAAAACACAGATAAGCAAAAGGAGGAAAAGGGAATTCCATCCCAATGCAGCCTTCAGAAATAAATTTCTGTCTGCATTCTGATGGTTGTGCATGTTCTTCCAGGAGGTGGTTATGAAGGTGATTATAAGGTGATTATGAATTGGGGGGGGGGGGCGGAGGCATTGCCAGTTTCCTCCCACACCTCACTCAGCCTCAACCAAAGATGCTGGCTCAGCTTGGCTCACAACAGCTTCTCCTGTCCTCCTCTTACAAGGAGGGTTCCAGCCTGTGCCACATGGCCTCTCTCGCTCTTGCAATGGAGGCTAGGAAGCAGGAGTGAACAGCGAAAGGCAGAAGGGGTGTGGACTGCAGGGCTTGTGGAGGTGCAAATGCAGCTGTGGTGTATGGGGGTGGGCGGGGAATAAGAGAATTCAGGCAGTATTCTTGGGCACGGTGGAGTCTCCTTCATGTCTGTGAGAAATGGGAGAAAAGAAACTTAGTTCTTCGGATTCAGATGCTGGACGGAGACAGCACCACCTGGGCCATGATTTTACAGACCGAATGGATGCACTCATACATCTGTATGCATAATCTATACACAGCCATGAGGTTTTTAAAATAAGATGGGATTATCATATTAGACAAAATACTTGGAAACCATTTTCAGGCAGCAATCACCTAATTAGATGCCTCTGTCAGTCACTGGACTTAGAGGGAGTATAATCAATGATTTTGTCACATGTTCGTGACGTGCAGTTTCCAGACAACATCTAACAGTCCATTATCCTGGGTGGTCTCCTGTTGCTTTACTGTATAAACTATATCCCTGTGGTTAAAATCATGCATATGATTGTGTTTTCCCCGTGAGGTTAAATTCTGAAGAGTGGAATTACTGGGTCAGAGGCAAGGCAGGCGCTTCAGGGGAGCTATGCCAGGTCATTGCAGCACTGGGGAGAGAGAAAGGCTCTCCCGCTCCCCCTTCACACAGAGCCCATGGGTCTCTGGTCTTGGGCGAGCATTCAGCCATCTTTTCAGGGTGGATTTCAAAAGAGCAACCTTGGCTCTTACATCTAGAACTACCCACAAAGTGATGAAGTATCCCTTGGACTTCTGCCTCTCTTTGAAACACCACAAGGACAAACGTGAAGGAAATAAGAGTCCTGCAGGGAACTCCATTATCCCCTTTCTGGCAAATTCCTCAAGAGAGTTTGGTCCTATTGCTCGATGAAGCCTCTTCTGTCTTCTGGTTCTGTGGCAAGTTCTGGAGCCCTAGGACTTCATAAACAATCTAGCTTGTATCAGACAGCAAATGAAGGGGCAAGCCTCCAAGAAGGAGGAAATGGTAGGATTTGTATACACAATTCATTAGGGATTCCTTTTTTGTTTATTGAAATTTTTTTATTAATTAAAATTTTTTTGTTAGGGATTCCTGTAGGTCAGAGATTCTCAACTTTCCTAATGCCACGACCCTCATGTTGTGGTGACCCCAACCATAAAATTATTTTTATTGCTACTTCAGAATGATCATTTTGCTACTGTTATGAATGTTCAATCCCAAAGAGGTCACGTCCCACAGGTTGAGAACCGCTGTTATAAATGAATATAAACAGACATTGGGCTGAGCCCCGGTGGTGTAGTGGTTGAGTGCAGGACTGCGGCCCACTGGCTTGGTGGTTCAAATCCAGCAGCAGCTCTCTAGGAGCAAGGCTGGGCCTCCCACTCTCACCAGAGGGCAGTGATGCCCAAAAAAACCACAAACAAACAAACAAAAAAACCCCAGAAAGACATAATAAAAACAATCTGACTTGGGCAGAAACCACATTAATGTTTAATAAACTAATGAAAAGCTAGTTAGCATTGTTAGTAAGAGAAATTACATCTCGATGGAGTCGTCAAAATTAAAAAAAGATGAATAATAGCAAACACTGATGAGGTTGAGCAACAGAACTATTATTGCTGTTGTTGGCATTGTTAGATGCCTTTTAGCTGGCTCAAGCTCTGAGCGACCCCTGGTCCTGCCCCATCCTCGCAACTGTGTGCATGTCAGGGCAGCCACTGTGTCAATCCATCTGGTCACCCCTTCCTCTTTTTCACTGTTTTACCAAATGTGATGTCCTTCTCCAGGGGATGGGCTCTCCTGATACATTTTCAAAGCCAGGGAAAAGTTTCACAACCTGTGTCTAAGGAGCATCCCGGCTGTCCTTCTTCCAAGACAGATTTGTTTGTTCTTTTGGCAGTCCATGGTATTTTCAATATTCTTCTCCAGCTTCACAATTCAAATGTGTTATTCTTATTCAGTCTTCTTTACTCAATGGCATGTGCTTGATGTCAATTTCATGATCGAAAGTCTAGGGGTGGGGGTCTAGCCTGTTAATCTGGAGGTAGCCATTGAGTAGCCAATGAGGCCTCCGTGTGGGCATGGCTTTCTCCTGACACTTGAGGAAATCTCGTGATATTTCCATTGTGGAGATGAGAGGCCATCTCCCCAGTTGTTGGGAGTCAGTCTCCGAGATGATAAACTATTGACAAGACAAGATGGCAGTGTCTGAGGAGCTGGAGGAGCCAGAGGAGAAGCCACATGGCTTTACCCTGATAGAACCAGACATCTGAAGCTGGAGAAGTCACGTGGAGACCCCTGCCAGCACTGAATTGCTTCTACCATCATTGGATGCTGTTGATGGACCCTGAGTCTTGGAAGCAAGGAGCCATGTGGAGATCCCTGCCAGTGCCGGGACTCTACACCCACTGGTTTGTGACTTCATGAGTCGGAAAGAGACTTTATAGCCTAGTATTGGGCATATGCGCTAATATCGGACTTATGACTTTGTACTGGACTGGGTTGGGATGCCTTCTCAATGTCCCATTTCTCTTGTATATAAACCTTACCCTTATATCCATATGTGTGTCTATGAATTTGTTTCTCTAGTCTACCGGGACTGACACGAAGAGGCAATGGAAAACCCCACAGCACGGGTCAAGCACACTTTGCCTTCATAGTCACCTCTTGGCTTTTCAACACGTTAAAGATGATTCCCACAGCAGAATCAACTGATGCAATGTGCTGTTCGATCTCTTGACAGTTGCATCATGAGCGCTGATTGTGCATCCGAGCCAGACGAAATCCTTGACAGCTTCAATCTTTTCTCCTTTCTATCATGGTGTCGCCTCTCGGTCCAGGTGTGAGGCTTTGTTTTTCTTTACATCGAGTTGTCCTCCAGATTGAAGCCTGTGGTTCCTGAACTTCATCAGCAAGTGCTTTAAGACCTCCTCACTTCCAACAAGCCATCTGCATCCTGCAGGCTGTCCGCAAGCCTTCCTCTGACCCTGCCTGTGCAAAGGCTTTCACCCATGTGGATTGGAGCAAGCTCTGAGTGACCTGGAGAAGACTGGGAGTTTCCGGAACACTTCGTTGTGCTCTTGCAGACCCTGTACATGGATCAGGAAGCTGTTATGGGACTTGGTTAAGGGAACATTATTTAAAATCAAGAAAGGTGGGCATCAGGGTTGTATCCTCTCACCATACTTCTTCAACCTGTGTGCTGAGCAGATCACTACAGAAGCTGGACTAGATGGAGAACAATGTGACGTCAAGAAGAGAACTCTCAACTGCCAGGTGCTGATGGGAGTGAGAACATCTCACACAGCATTCATAGCTATATCCTGCTTCTTAAAGGTTTCCTACACAGCCACCCTCTGACCCAGACATTCTACACCAAGATACTGATTCAGGATAAATAATACCACATGTCCATTAAGATTGACATAAAAATGTGCACAGCAATTTGACGCATAATAGCTTCAAACTTCAAAAGCCGAAATGCCCAACAGTATGATCTGCTCGTATTCTATGCACAACACAGATAAATCTTGAAAACCTGTTGTCTAAAAAAGGTCAGACACATGGAAAGATTCCATTTACTGGACGCCCAAGAACTGACAAAGCAGTAAGTGTGGACATCAGAAAAGGGATTGGCTTGATGTGCAGGAGCCATGGTGGTACTGAGGTTACGTGTTGGCCTGCGAACCACGAGGTTGGCAGTTCGAAAGCTCCAGGAACTCTGCAGGGGAGGAGGGAAAGGCGAGAATTTCTACTCTTGTAAACAGGTACAGGCTCGGAAACTCAGGGGCAGGCCTACCCTGTCTTCCATGGTCACTGTGAGTCAGTGTTGACCCGATGTGAGTTTGAGTTTGTTTATTTTTATTTATTTATTTGAGTTTATTTTTGTGATGCATGTGGATGCAGCCCGAAAGGAGGAACTTCTGGGGGGTGAAGAAAGTGTTCTAACTGTAACAGGGTTATTTACCAGTCTATACATTTGCCCAAACCCATCAAAATGCACACCAAAAATCAGTATGGAAGTGCAACCTCAATAAAACAAATGGGTAGGTCAACATATCTGATTAGATGCGGAGGATCAGAGAGGCCTCTCAGAGGAGGGGATAGTTCTGGAGACCCAAAGGAGAAGAGGTTGGTGATGTGAAAGTCATAGGAAAATTACGGGACAATAAGGCGAGAAATGGGGCTGGGGAGACAGGCAAGGAGTACAGAGTCTGGAAGGCGACGGTAAGAAGGTTGGAGTGTGGGAAATTCTTGAAGAATGTGAAACAGGATAGAAATGTAATTGGAATTTATGTTTCCAAAAGAATTCTCTTGCTCAGACCTGGATCTAAAATACCATTCTCCATAAAAGGGAGCCGGGGCCCTTGAAGGAATGTCTAGGACCGGGCTGGGTCACAGGAAGTAAGAAATGGTCCTGGCACATCTTGCTGGGCCAGAAAGAAAAGGAAATGATAAAAACTGTTGGGAACAGATCAAACGTAAGAGCCTGCTTGAAGGGATACCCACTGAACTGAACTTGAGCCTCAAAGGAAATTATACTAGCAGTGGTAGCCTACAGAATAAAATAAACTCCCATGCAGCTACACAGTAAATAAAAATGGATGAATAGATGATGGGCCTCATTCTCATTGTCATTAAGTTAATGGTGATTCATGCCAATCCTGAAGGAGCCTGGGTGGCACAGTGGTTATGAGTTGGTCTGCAAACCACAAGGTCAGCAGTTCGATACCACCAGTTATTCCACAGGAGAAAGACGAGGCTTTATACTCTTTTAAGATTTATAGTCTCAGAAGCCCACTGGGGAAGTTCAACCCCGTCCAAGAGGGTCTTTAAGATGGATGATGGATCTTTCACAGGTGTATGATGGAGAGGGGGGTAGAAAGGAACTGTTTCTCTTTCTAAGTGCTGGTGGGAGTGAACACAACTCACACAGCATTCAAATCCAATTGCTGGATTTGTGGAGCGATGGAGTGAGAAAAGCATCACTCTGTAACCATTATCATAATAATGGCCTCAGGCAAGAATCCTCCATGGGTGCTAAAACTAGTGAGTGAGTGTTCGGGAGGGACTCCATGAACATAGCATCTCCCCACGGACTAGTTACAGTTACAGAGGGAAACTCATGCTCCTTACAGCGGAGAAGGCTGGCTCCTTTCTTGCCATCACTAAATATCTGAGTTATGGAGTACTGCTATGACAGCAAGTCTAAAAGGCGTGGCTTTAACAACCAGAGGAGGAGCTCTGGCGGTGGGGTGGTTTTGCAGTGGACTGCTAACCAACCAGAAGGTCAGCAGTTTGAAACCCCCAGCCGATCTGTGGGAGAAAGATGAGGCTTCCCATTTCCGTAAAGAGCTGCAATCTTGGACTAGGACTTGAAACCAACTTGGCAGCAAGAACAGAGAGAAATGTCTTTTCTCAAGTTAGGAGACTAGAAGGATGAGTTCTTTGCTGGCTCCGGGGGAAGGTCCTTGTTCTTTTGCTCCTTGGTATTCTCTGTGTGGTGTGACTTCCTTGTCTTCCAGCCCTGATTGATTTCTTGTGTATTTAATCTCTCTCACATCAGAAAGGGAGCGCTGGAGGTATGGTGGTTCCGAGTTGGGCTGTGATACCTGAGGCCTGCAGTTGAAACCACCAGGTGCTCCTCGGGAGACAGGCAGGGCTTCCCACGCCCGGTGAAGAGTTACAGCGTCAGAGATCCACAAGGGCAGTTCGACTGTGTTGTGTAGGGTGGCCACGAGTCAGAATTGACTCAATGGCAGTTGAGGTTGGTTTTTTTTTTTTAATATTGAAGAAGAACTTGATTTCAGACACACCTAAATTGATACTGTCTCATTAATACCGCAAAGAAAGCTCATCCTGGGATTATGGTGGCAGAAATACAGGCCCAGGAGGTAGGATTTATGACATATATTCTGCAGGACACAATTCAAACCATACCACCAAATGATCAAAGTTAACATAGGCAGTAAGGGGACAAGTTAACTTCGTGCACTTCCTGGTAAGAAGGCCTGAGAAGGACCTCGCACTGCCACTGCAGTACTTGTACCACATGTTGCCTAATGTTTCAGGAGGCAGCAGACCAACCCAGATGAAGAGACATGCTGTAACATAAGTGACCTACGCTTGTCAATGGTGTCAATGCCACGAAAAGAAGACAATCAGAGAAATTAAAAGAGGCACAAAAATCAAATGCAGTGCATGATCCTAGATTGTATCCTGAGACCAAAAAGGGGGTGGGATATTTTGGGAAAATGTGCAAAATTTAAATAAAGTAATGAGGTTTATGTAATTATACTCTACGTGATTGGAGTCCTCACTCTAAGGAAATGCACGCGGGGACATTGAAGAACAAAGGACACTAGGTCCTTACTCTCAAGAATGTTTCAGAAATGTAATGTAACCAGAGAGTGATCGTGATATAGAAGATGTAGAAAAATATTAATGATTGGAGAATGCCAGGTAAAGGACCTTGAGGATATATTTCCTGAACTTTTTCCTAAGTTTGAAGTATTTCACAATACTCAGTTTTTTTTTTAAAAAAGAAAGAAAATAAAAGAATCGTCTGACTCTTGGGTGGAAAGAGAATGGAGGTGACTTCAAGTTGGGAAGTTCCCTGTAAGACAGCGGTTCTCAGCCTGTGGGTCGCCACTCCTTTGGGGGTTGAACGACCCATTCACAGGAGTGGCTTGATTCATAATTGTAGCAAGATGGCAGTGATGGAGTAGCAACGAAAATAGTTTTATGTTTTGGGGGGGTCACCACCACATGAGGAACTGTATGAAATGGTCACAGCATGAGGAAGGTGGAGAGCCACTGCTGTCGGCAGACATGGCCATGACTTGAGCTAGGGTGGTGGTGGATAAAGAAGACATGGATGAATTCAAAATACACATTGGAGGGACAGAGGGCAAGATGTGGTCCTGGTCACATGTGTGGTGAAAATGTGACCCAGACAGGGCTCAGCTGTGAGCACTGAGTGGAGGAAGGTACCCTTGACACAGAAGCACACATTGCTATGGGCAAATTCCTGATGTTCTCTGAGCAGCTGGAATGCCCTACTTACTTGGGGCTGCTAGAAATCCCACGAGTGAGTGGCTGTCACGAACAGGAATGTTTCCTCACTCTTCCTTGACCTTGGCTGCATGGAGTCTCTTCCCACGTGTCGATGTCGCTGTGTCTGTTCTGGTCTTTATCCAGCTCAGAAGTAATTAGGGTGAGGACCTACTCTGGATTTCTCCCCCTGTAACGAGTTATGGTCCAGGAAACTCCCAGGAACAATTCAGCAATTCTGCTCTGAGTCAGAATCAATGGGCGGGCAGGGAGTTTGGTTTCGCTTGTCTACACTAGGATGACAAGATGAACTTGTCAAGCAAAATAAAGTCCTGACTTCTAAACGAGACCAGCACTTACACATTTGGAAGGGGACGTCATTCAACCAAGAACGCCAACAACACTTTCTTTGAGATCCTAATCTTTACGCTTTCTTAGGCCTTGACTCTTGTCTTTCTCCTATCAGCTCTCACTCTGGTCTCCAGGACTGTTACCCTGTTATGCCCCGCCCCTCATCCAACTGCACTTCCTCCAGTGTATTTCCGACATGCTGTCTACCAATGTGTTTAGGTGTTCGCGGCCTGTTCCTAGAACATAAGATCCCCGAGGCCAAGAATTTCATTACTTATCTTGCGACATCCTCGACTGACATGTTGTTCAATGAGTTGGACAAAGCAAGAAAGGAAATCAGTCTTTGAAGAGAGGTTGGAGAATTTCTGCTCAGAAAACTTCCAAGGCAAAACGCATTCCTGGGGGGTGGGGAGAGAACAAGGACGGAGCAGGAAGGATGAGAAGCTGATATCATGGGCCCGGGTGGAAAAGCAGACATTTGGAGAATGCTAACGAAAGCAGGCACGTGAAGAAGATTGGCACAGAATACGTAACTATGTATTGTGAAAAGTGATGTACGAGCCCCCAATAAAATGATTTTTAAAAACCCGCATTTCCACAGCTGCAGAGAAGAAGCCCTCCTGACATTTTCAAGGCTGTGATCTTTTGAGAACAGAGCTCCTGGCCTTTCTTCCAAAGGCACAGCTTGGTGGACTCAAACCAGCCACCTGTAAAGCAGTCGCTGAGTGTGTTTGCATGGAGTCAAACACCCACTCTGGGGACACTGGAAGAACGACCCACACTAACCAAACTCACTGCCAAAGAGCCGTTCGGACTGATGGGGCCCCTGCAGGACAGAGTGGAGCTGCCCGCCTGGGGCAACTGCAACCCTTTATGAGCGCAGACAGGGAGCTAGCTGGGCGTTTCTAACTGCTGACTCTGCAGTTAGCAGCTCGACGTATAACGACATGGTAAACCGCTGAGGAATGGCACCGCCGTCCCCATCAAACCATGCCTGGACTTACTGACCTAGCGTCTTCCCTTCTGTTAGCCACAGCATCGTGACTGATACCTGCATTCAGGCTGAGAGACGCCTTGGTGGGGTGAGAACCACTAATGGGAAGGTCAGGCGTGAGAACCCACCGGGCCCTCGATGGGAGAAGGATGAGAGCATTTGCTCTGTAAAGATCATGGCTTTAGCAATCTAGAGGGCAGTTCTGTTCTGTCTTACAGGGGGTGTGATCTGCGGGCTGACAATGCGTTTTATTCAGGCTGAACCCCAAGCAGGAAAGTACATTTGTCTACAGTTTTGATAATCAAATTAATTGTGGCTCCTGTGTTTTCAAGTCTCAGCTCAGAAGTCACTTTTTCTTATTGGCACATCTGCCTGTTCCTTTGCCCACGGATTTACTCGGTGCCAGGTGCTATTTAGAGTGCTGCGTTGCAAGCTGGGGGTGGTGGTGGTGGTGGGAAAATGTGATGTCTGTCTTTCAGGAGTCCAATGAGAGAAAAGTACAAGTAAGCTGACAGATGGAAAATGGGAAAAGGGGATTAGGTGGGTACCAGGTACTGATATAACTATACCACCAGATATCCAAGTCAGCCACATAGGTATAGAGTTTAGGGAAATTAGTAGTTATCAACGGAGGGCACTGTTCCTCCAGGAACACTTGGCAATGTCTGGAGACATCTGTGGTGTCACCATTGAGGGTGGTGGTGATGCTGACAGTTAGTGAGCAGAGGCCAGAGATGCTGCGAGCCACCAGCGGTGCACAGGAAAGCCCTGCAGCTGTCCACGGTGCTCGTGCTGACAGCCTGGGTGCAGAGGGAGCAGGTGAGAAGGGGTGTTCTGTGCTGAGGAATGATTCTTTGCACAGGCATGGAGCTGTGGACCTCAAGACAGGTCTGGGAAGAGGCTGGAGAGCTGGATCCCAGGAATCAGGCAAACATCAGCTAGAAGAAGGGCATGCTGGGGCCAGCCAGAGCAGTTGAGTCATGAGCTCAAAGTTTAGGGCTTCCGTGTTATCCCCAAAGCTGTGGACAGCTGCCGAAGGTGTGTTTTAAAAGGATGTCCCCAGCAGCTGTTGAGCATTCTGGCAATGGAGAATAACGAAGACTGGAAAGGCAGAGGCTGTGGAGAGATAGAAAGGACCAGGCCTTCCGGAGGACTGAGGCTCCTGTCCCAGATCACCACCCTGTTCGCTCACCTGCCACCACATGGTGTCCATGCCTATGCTAAACCCACATTCTGTTCCTTTTCTTGAGGTCTGTAGAGACTGTGGGGCAGGCACCCTGCTCCATTGATCTCACACAGATAGGCACAGAGGGAGCAGAGACAGGGTTTAGATGTTAGTGCCAGCAAAGGAGGCAAAATGCATGTATATTAAAATCCTAAAGGGTTCAAGTAGAAAATATTTGGAAATGAAGATGGCAACATGTGTACAAATATGCTTGATATAAATGATGTATTGAATGTTTAAGAGCTATAAGAGTTCCCAATAAAATTATTGGAAAAAAAACCTGGAAAATCCCTCAAGTCATCCATGTACTACAGGATATGTGTGTGTACGGCCTCCCAGAATAATCTCAGCATACAAATAGGTTCCTGATCTTAAACCACACTATAATGAACAACTACCCCTTGATTTATTGTGCAGGTTCTGAACAAGCACAGTGAAGTATTCTGGAATTCCCATTCTTGTACGGATCATAATTTGTTATGATTCAAAGAGGTGAATGCCGTCGCATAGTCATTAAAATGAAGTAAACCCCTCTCTGGTATCCTTTGCTTTCGGCCAAGATCTATCTGACAGTAACAATGACACCCCTAGTCCCATGTCCTCTTGTGACTCTGGCTGAATTGCTGGCAGCTCCCTGTTGATGTACTGCTACAACCTTTTTGTAATTATCTCCAGCATGCGGTATTAAAGACACCGGCCCAGCCCAACCCACTGCCACGGAGCCAATTCCAACGTACCATAATCCAGTCCAGGGGCCCAAAGCTAATCTCTTTCCTGGAGCAGATAGCTTCCTTTTCTCCCGTGGAGTGGCTGGTAGATTTGGCCTGGGTGTTAGCAGTCCAGCGTATTCTCAACAGTACTTTCAGGCACTCTGCTAGTAACAAGATACTCCAAACCAAGTCCGCAGCCTCCGTGTCAATGCGGACTCATAGAGGCCCTCGGGGACGGAGTAAAATGCGTCTGTGGGTTTCTGAGACGCTAATTCTTGATGGGAGCAGAGAGTCTCACCTGCCTAACTCCAGACCTTCTTGAGATGCTCTTTGAAGCCTTTTGTCAGCATAACTTCATTGTTTCTTCCCTTAGTGCAGGGGACTCTGTGCTGACATCCAATTGGGTCTTTTCTTTCTTTTTTCTTTTTTTTTTTTTGGATATAAGGAAAGTGTTTATATACAAAAGGAATGGAACACTGAGAAAGTATCCCAACCCAGTCCAGTTCAAAGGCATAAGTCCGATATTAACCCATATGCCCGATACCAGACTATAATGTCTCCTTTCAACTCATGAAGTCACAAGTCAGTGGGTGCAGAATCCCGGTGCTGGCAGGGGTCTTCCCATGGCTCCTCGCTTCCAGGGCTCAGGGTTCATCAACAGCATCCAGTGGTGGCAGAAGCAACTCATCGCTGGCAGGGATCCCCATGTGGCCTCTCCAGCTTCAGAGGTCTGGCTCCATCAGGTCCAAGATGTGTGGCTTCTCGGGCTCTTCAGACGTTGCCATCTTGTCTTGTCCATGATTCATTGTCTCTGAGACTAACTCCCAACAACTGGGAAGATAGCTTCTCATCTTCACGAGGGAAACATCATGAGATTTCCCAGACTTATCAGGAGAAAGCCATGCCCACACAGAGGCCTCATTGGCTACTCAATGGCTATATCCAGATTAACAGGCTAGACTCCACCCCTACATCTCAATCATGAGATTAACATAAGCACATGACCACCACAATGATGTTGGGGGCAAAGAGGAAACTGTTCCTATTAGTCATTAAGAGACCAAAGTAAGTGTTCTATTAACCTAGGGTGATAAGGTAATAAACCGTCTTTTCTTGGTATTTCTTAGTCCACAATTCCAAAAGACAGTCTATAACAAACACACATACATTCTACATCCTTTACCTCGTCATTGGCTACCGTTCTATATTGCGGAAGACAAAAAACTTATTAGACTTGAAACGACTTGAAAGTACCTTTTGTTGTGGGACCTCTGAGGTGGGCAATGCCTTATCCTAGCATTTGAGCCTTCAAAGCAGGTTCCAGATCTTCCATCATTTTCTTCTGGCTGCCACAGTAGATTTCCACACACCAGAAACTATCGACTCCTCTGAGCTGCAGCTGGAATTTTCTTTCTTCATTTGCTCATCCGCCTACTCTTGTCTCTTGAAGCAATATGGCTGTTAAGATGGGTACTGGGCCAAGGCAGGGAACACACTATGGGGTCTTCTGGTGACAACTAGCATGGTATCTTCTTGTGTCTCATTTCTTCTGGATGAAGTTCATGTAGTTGAGTGTCAGGATGCATTCTCATCTAGTCAATCAGATCCTCCCCACTGGGAAGGCAGAAATGGAGCCAAGTGAATCTCGCTGGTTTGGATAGCTGGGGTGGTCACCTTTGACTACCGTGTTCCCAGACAGTCATGATGTCAACAACTAGGTCCACAGCACAGACAGGAAACTGGGAGCTTCAACCCCGCTTGGATGGTCCGCATGGAGTGAAAGAGAGAGAGAGGGGGTTGGGGGTGTGTGGGGATGGGACATGGGGACAGGGAAGAGGCAGGGAGTAAAGGGTCAGGAGTTGGGGGCCCTTTTCTGTCTTTTTTAATGACCTTTTGATATCTTCATCTGTGAGATTTTAGTTATCATCCAGCTACTCTTCTGACTTTTCCATTAGTGGTTAGTGCATCAAATCTATTCTTGAGATGGTTTCCCAATTCTGGTGGGATAGACAGAAGCTTGTATTTTACTCTCAAGGGCTTATTTTATATTTTGTATGGTCAGTCCCACCTATCGCCCCCATGCTAATGATTCTGAAATCCTCAATTTTCTTTTTTCCACAAATAAGAGTTTATTTGATTACTGTGCATTCCATTTGGCAAGGCCCACATGGATAGCCAGATTTGATGTTGTTGTAAAAGGAAATTTCCAATGAACAGGTTGTTGTCTTGCAAAATTCTATCATGTGTCCTCGGGTAAAATATCCCCATGGCTATCATTTCCTGAAGC
>PVJH01043002.1:0-13919 GCA_004026705.1 Nesogale talazaci | reverse complement strand
ATTCCCCGAGAGGTGAAATAATACAGGGAGAAGTTTGCCCCACACCTTGCTAGGTCTGGACTCACCTGTCTTATCTCCAGAGGGTAGAACTGGAGGCTGACAGAACAACAGCCTTCCTCTGTAGACTGATAGGCAGACTGACAGACACACACACACACCCCTCTCCAAGTGGGCTCCTAAATTGAGTGGCTGTTACTGAGAAATCTAGATGCCCCTCCTTATTCAAACTAAATATATGGCAAGGAGCGTGTGATTCACCAATGCAAACAAGTTGTGTCTGGAACTTCGGGTACCAGCATTGTGACCAACTCCCCACTGTTACTGAGCCAGTTGGGACAAGGTATGGAGGGTGAGAAGTGTCTGGTCTCTCTCCAGCCAGATCTGACCTCTTCTGGGGACCAGGCTGCAGGGTACGCGCAGTGCATGGGAATAATGAGAGGATGGATGGTCAGCTCATCTCCTAAGAGCCCTTTAGGGACTGAGTATGATACTGAAGCCTTTCTATGCATCAGCTCATCATGACAGCCCAGCAGTGTGTGTGCTTTCCTCTGCTTTTCAAAGCATGGGAACCGAGGTAGTGTGAACTGTGTTTCTTGACTCATTACTACTTCCTATTCTGTCTGGTGAGCGAGAGCACCAAGCCCCACCTCCCCCCACCAGAGGAGGGAGTTGTGAGCCTCCCAGAGAAAATTCTTCAGTGTTCCAGCACTTGAAGTTAAGTGACTGTTCTGAAAGGATAGTCACAATCATGACTGCAGGCGGATTTTCATAATGATTCTGCCATATATACGTATCTAAATACATTATATATGTACCCTAAAATTAATTTTAAAAATACAAGTACCCTACTTAAAATATTAGCACCTTTAGGCAGAAATAGTTGAGAAACGAAAGGAAAAGAACTGTTGAGATTGGTGTGTTAGTCACGTACACTAAAGAAACAAATCCAGAAACAATCAGGTATATAAGAAAGAGCTTTAGATAAAGAGTAATTGTATATTAAGAAGACATCCAAATCCAGTCCAGTACACCATCTGTCTTGTTTTTTAAAGAGCCCGCAACCCTTCAAAGCCTTCACTCCCTGAGTTCAGAGCCCCATCTGCCGCCAATCTCTTGTAAGTTCATCGTATTAAAAGGCAAATAAGTCCAAGAGTGCTTTTTAGCTGAGCCTCCCACACGGAATTTCCCACCTGAGACGTGAAACTACACAAGCACAGGAAGAAGACTGAGAAAATGTGTAGCCCGTGCTTTCTCTGGGGGCACCACAGCATTTGTGGGCTGGGCAGAAACAGCTGTTAGAGGCCATCTCTGTGAGCCTCTTCCTCCTCTGACATTGATCCTCTACACGCGTGTTCCCAAGGGTGGTGTCCATTTCTAGGGAATGGTCACTCCTGAGAATGGATCTGTGTTACTCTGCGAGGACTAGAACAGGGAATTCATAGACACTCATGTGTTTAAGACAAGAGCGGTTGACTCTTGAGAGAACATCTCAGCCCAGTCCAGATCAAGCCCATAAGCTGGATATTAGCCCATGTGTCTAGAGTGTCTCCCACCTCCAAGAAGGAAAAACAGGAGTTTCCAGAATCTTCAGGGAAAGGCTATGTCCACACAGAGGCCTCATGGGCTATACAATGATTGACAGGATAGACTCCACCCCTCCACTCATAATCCTTTGCAATGGACAGCAGATTATATAACTACCACAGTATCCAAAATAGGTGAGATAACATCACTTCTCCATTTTTTTCTTTCACCTTTATCCTTTTTTATTCTTTTGGCACTTGATAGCATGTTCAGTATGCTTTGTGCCAACTCTCCATTGGAATGGCATCAATTTTGTGACCTTCTGTATCTGTGGCCCACCTCCCACATGCATCTTAGGAGGTGACTGGAAATATCAGGGATCAGGTCCGGTACCCCTTTGTCATCAAAGTGACATCTTTTGCTCATAACACTTTATTATTTTTTAACACTTTATTTTTCATGAGATCATTTTATTGGGGCTTTGACAGCTTCTGTAACGTTCCATACATCGATTGGACCAAGCATGTTGGTACATAGGTCTTTCCAAAACATTTTCTGCTTGAGCCCTTTGTATCAACTCCTCTTTTCCCCTCCCTCCTTCATACACCCTTCATACACCCCTACAATTCCTGGACTGCGGCTTCAAGAGGGCTGAGTGGGCATCAAAGGCAGATGAAATCTTCAACAACTTCACTCTTGGCTCAGCTGATCCGTTTGGCGAGGATTTGTGTCTCCCGGACGGAGAGCCGCTCAATACATGAACGGAGACCCTGGGGAGTGAGTTCTTTGCCCTAGCTGGGCACCAACATCTGAATCAAGAGAAGTCCCTTAAGATCCTTCTGGACTTTCAGAGGCAGCAGAGACTAGCAGACATGGATGCACAATGATCTTAGCCAGTTGGAAAGAAGGGGGACACTCCGCCCAGGTGGAAACCTGCCCCCTAACTGGGAGCCTGCACCTGTGAGGATCCTCTCATGTCATTGTCTCATTTGAGAAGATGTTGAAGGTGACTTTCAGTAGATGAGACAATGGGCCTGAAAGTTCCACCTCGAATGGTATGCCGAGTTTGAGGTAGTTACCGACTGCCCCTTGAAAGCTTTGCTACACTCTCACTGCTTTCTCCTGCATCAGAACCGTGACTCTGAATGCTTCCCGAAAGGCTGCTTGCAGCATTCCCTTCCTGTGTGTGTCGTCCAACGTGAGCCACTCCAGAGGTCTCCTACGCTGTCAAGTAGGGATCCCTCCGCAGCAGGGTTCCGGAGGTCGGGCTCTGTGGGCGCTGTGGGCTGGATCATTTGCTGTTGGGAGCTGGCGTGTGCATGGCACGATGTTCAGCCGTGTCCCCAGCCACTCCCCACTGTGAGCAATCCTGGTCCCCCAACGCATGTCAATAAAAAATGACTCCAGATGTTGTCAAATGTCCCCTGGGGGGCAAAACGCTGCCAGCGAAGCAGTGCTCTCAACTCATTCTACTCAATGAAATCAAGCAAGGAACAAAGAGTGAATGTCAGTCAAAGAACGCCAGTCATGACAACCGTCATATCCCAACCATGGACTGTAACGATTCTTATCGCCTTAGGACTGCGCCATGTCAGTTGAGTCTAGCAGCTTTGTTACTGAAAGAACTTGCTGTTGGGAGGCCTGGGAGGCAGTTGCAAAAAGCATGCATGAGTAGGGGTCATGCCTCCAGCCTCCTTGGATTTGAATCCTAGTTCTAACATTTCTATTCCTGGAACCTTGATCCAATGACTGACTTTTTGTGCTAGTTCAGGTAGACTAGAGAAACGAATTCATAGACATGCATATGGATATGAGGGAAAGGTTTATATACAAGAGAATGGAACATTGAGAAAGCATCCCAACCCAGTCCAGTTCCAGGTCACAAGTCCAATACTAGCCCGTAAGGGTAATACCAGTCTATAAAGTCTCCTTCCGACTTACGAAGCACATGCAATGGCACCAGAACTATCACAGGCCAGTGGGTGCAGTCTTATGTGTCTGGTGGCAGTAGTAGCATCTCAGCACTGGCAGGGCTCTCCCAGTAGCCTCCCAAGCATCTCAGCACTGACAGGAATTTCCCCGTGACTTCTCCGGCCCCAGAGGTTTGGCTCCATCAGGACAAGCTCATATGGCTTCTCCTCCAGCTTCTCCAGTCTCCAGGAATCGATCAGCATGCAGTCATCTCGTCTTGTCAGTCGAGTGACTCCCAACAACTGGGGAGAGAGTCTCTCAACTCGACAAGGGAACTATGGCAAGATTTCCCAGAATTTGCAGAGAAAGCCATGCCCACACAGAGACCTCATTGGCTATCTCCAGAGCGACAGGCTAGCCTCCACCCCGACACTCCCCATCATGAGATTGACATCAAGTACAGGACTGCCACACTCTTATTCTGCCAATGTTCTGCCATCTGTTAAGAGGGATGATAAAGACAGCATCGAGCTCACAGCGACCAAATGGCACATTTACGTGCCAGGTGAGTGTTGCCTGTGGCATCTAGTAGGTACTCACACATCTCTACTTTTAAATAAAGCATGCTAACTAACCCACGGGCAGCAAGTAGATTTTCAACTGATTGTGTCGCTGTAGGGTAAGGAAGAGCTGCCCCAGAGAGCCACCAAGCCTGTCGGATTTGGGGAAGGTGTGGCATCCGTGTTCCTGTGCAGTGGCTGAGGGCTGAGGGCTAACCTTCCAGTTAGCACACAAAAATGATAGCAGTACATTCATGCCTTTTGGGTCATTAATTACCCTGAGTGTGTATGGATGCAGGGCACCAATCAAGAGACAGAGAGGGCTAAGCCCTGGTGGCTTAGTGGTCATGTGTGCAGGACTGAGACCCACAGGGTTGATGGTTCAAATCCAGCAGCAGCTCTCCAGGAGCAAGACTGAGCTTCCTACTTCCACCAGGGCAGTGATGCCCCCCCCCAAAAAAAAGAGAGACAGAGAGTGTTCGAATGGCCAAGAAAGCATTGCCATCTGTATGCTAACTCCAAGAGACACAAAGCTAAAGAAAAAAATGTAAACCCAAAAGAAGGAATTTATATCTATATCTATATATATAGATATATAAAACATGCCAATGGCAACCCAAAAATGGCAGAAATAATAAAATTAATGTCTGATTAAACTAGACTTTAAGGCAAAGACCAGGATAAGACACAAGAGAAGGGCATTCTGTAATGATTATGATGAGTCGATCCAACAAGGGAACACAGCCGAAGAAATATCTGCAGACCCATTGATAGAGCTCCAAAGTACACGAAAACAATCTTCTTCGAGCAGACTTGAAAAGAGAAATAGACAACTGCACAATAATATTAAGAGGCTTTAACACATCATGTTTGATGAAGGGCTTGGGGGGAGCAGATGCAAACACATCTGAAAGAGACTGGTCTCTAAAATGTGTAGAAAACGTCCCCACATCAACAACAGAAAGGCAAGTGATTGGATCTTCAAATGGGCAAATGAAAATGAGCAAGCACTTTTTTTTAAGTCATTTTTATTGGAGGCTCATACATCATTTTTCACAATACGTAAATACACATACTGCACCAAGCACCTTCGCAAGCCTGCTGCCATCATCATTCTCCAAATATCCGTTTTTCCACTTGACCCCTTGATATCAGCTCCTCATCCTTTCCCCTCAGTCCTTGCTCCCCCTCCCTCAATACTTTATCAATTATTAGTGTTCTGTCATATCTTACACTGCCCGATGTCTCCCTTCACCCACTCCTCCACTGTCTGTCCGCCCGATAGGAGGTGATGTGTAGATCCTTGTAGTTGGTTCCCCCTCTCTCCCCCACCTTCCCTCCACCCATCCAGTAGCTCCACTCTTACTACTGACCCCAAGGGGTTCATCTGTCCTGGGTTCCCCGTATTTCCATTTCCCATCTCTATCAGTGTACCTCCTCCAGTCCAGCTGAATTTGTAAGGTAGAGTTGGGACCATGATAGTTCGGGGGAGAAAGCCTTCAGAAACTAGAGGAAAGTTGTATGCTTCATTGCCACCTCACTGCACCTTGACTGGCCTGTCTCCTCCCTCACTTCCCCTGTAAGGGGGTGATCAATTGCCCACAAGTGAGCCTTGTGTCCCCACCCTGCTCTCCCCCTCATTCGTAGTGATTTCAAAAAAAGACAACCAGGAAATCCATGAAGAGAGCTATGCGATCATTAGCCATTGAGAGATGCAAATCAAAGCACCGAGATCCTCTCAGCCCATCAACAGTAGAAATGGTTTACCAAAAAATAAATTCTATTTAGACAGAAAATAACCCATGCTAGTGCAGGTAAAGAAAGATTGGAATTCTCACGGTATAAACACCAGGAAAATGGTATGGTACTTAATGCCTGATAAAGTTAGAAAGGAGAATGCAATATGACCTAACAGACCCCCTACCAGACATGTATAATAAAGAAATCAGAGCCATAGCCAAAACAGATATGAATATATATATATATACACATTTTCATTGCATATTCATTGTAGCAGTAGTCACAAGAGCAAAAAGATAGAAATAGCCTTATGTATTCATGAACAGCTGAATGGATAAGCAAACCATGGAACAGACACTCTGTGGGGTGCTTTGGCACCTTCAAGACCCACCATGAAGCTGAAGCATCGCCCGAGGTGAATT
This sequence comes from Nesogale talazaci, assembly GCA_004026705.1. Lineage (NCBI taxonomy): Eukaryota > Metazoa > Chordata > Mammalia > Afrosoricida > Tenrecidae > Nesogale > Nesogale talazaci. Next base: position 7,762 of record PVJH01043002.1, on the reverse strand, counting down.
AACCTGCATGTGCCTTGTGTTGAGTGAGATAGGTCAGTCAGTCATAAAAGACAAGTTCCTTTAGGGATTTCAAGTAATGGGGTTGAGAAAAGGGAGGGCTTTTCAGGAGTTACCCTGGGGTGGGTATATACGCCTAATATGAAAAGTCAAGCAAAGGTTTATGCCTAGGAAGGAACATTACAGGGTGGGAGGTAGGGGTGAGGAAAGCACTAATTAGATAGTAGACATGAACTTGAGAAAAGGGGGCGGGAGATATGCAATGTACAGTAAGGGGAAAGTCAGCACAACAAGACCAAGGCAAAAGGGGGCACCGCTAGGTACACGTTAGTCCCGGTAGACTAGAGAAGCAAATTCATATGGATATAAGGGAAAGGTTTATATACAAGAGGAATGGAACATTGAGAAAGCATCCGAGCCCAATCCAGTTCAGTCATAAGTCCGATATTAGCCCAGATGTCTGATACCAATCTGTAAAGTTTCCCTCCAACTCATAAAGTCACAGACCAGTGGGCGCAGAGTCCCGACTCTGGCAGGGTTCTCCCCATGGCTCCTCACTTCCAGGGCTCAGGGTCCATCAACAGCATCCAGTGGTGGTAGAAGCATCTAAGCGCTGGATGGGGTCTCCACATGGCTTTTCCTCTGGCTCTTCCAGTTCCTCGGACGCTGCCATCTTGTCTTGTCAGTGGAGCAACTGCCAACAACTGGGGAAAATGGTCTCTCATCTCCATGAGGGAAATACTGCAAGACTTCTCAGAATTCTCAAGAGAAAGCCATGCCCACACGGAGGCTTCATTGGCTACTCAATAGCTATCTCCAGATTAACAGACTAGACTCCACCCCTACATTTCAATCATGAAAATGACATAAGTACATGACTGCCACAGTACACAAAAGTAAAAGGCTACAGTGATAAATACTATAACAAACACAATCTTGCAATTATTATGGTAATAACAATAATTTATCAGTGGACCAATATTGAGAGCAGCAATACGAGGAGGGTAGACAAAAATACGAAGATGGGAGACAAAAAGAGCAACTAATGACAGTGATCTTCATATAATCCCCTCCCTGTGGGACGGACAGCAGAAATGTGGGTGAAGGGAGACTTCGGTTAGTGTAAGACAGGAAAAACTAAATAATGTATAAATTATGAAGGGTTCGTGAGAGAGGTGGGGGGAGGGGAGGGCAGAAATTGATAAGCTGATACCAAGGGCTCAAGTAGAAAGAAAATGTTTTGAAAGTGACGATGGCACCAAATGTGCTTGGATGGATGGATGGATGGTGATGAGCCCCCAATAAAATGATTTTTTAAAAGAATTTACTAGATTTGTAACGGCTGGTGGTGCCTGGCCTGGTTCTGACCTGGATTGCTTTCCCACATGGTGCTGTTTCGTGGGCTTTCGTGGGTACGTAGCACTGGGCTGGATGCTTTGCTGGATCCAAATACACTTAGAGGTGACCCCGGGTGCTAGGAATATGAACCGGGGTACAGTCACAAAACATGTAAAGCTTGCCATCAGCATGGATGTGCTGCCACCATCCTGGCAGGTAGAGGATCTTGGGCAATGAGCTCTTGCTCGGTAAGAATTACCTCCACAATAGGCTTTCGTGGGGCAGGGAGGGGCGCGAGTTCCGGTGTTGGGGGTGCTCGGGGTGTTTTTCCTGTCCCCCTGGGGGTGAGAAGAAGGTCTAGTGGAGCAAACAAGGCAAAGGAGGGAATAGCAAGTCACTCATGGGCGAAAAGACCTCCCCCAGGAGCTGGAGCTTTGGAAGGGAGATCTGTCCCTAAGGTCTCCAACTCACACTTGAAAGCCAGGACGCTTGTTCCACGAATACAGCGAGGAACAGCTAGAGGACTAATAATAGAGCGTTTCAACATTGTATTTAAAGGCTTCTGCGGCCCCCGCTGGAAATGCAACCGCCGTTTAGTCTGAGCTCTTAAACAATGGAAGGGATCCTAGAGCAGTTTGTACATAATTCATCCCAAAGAAGGGGTTCCTGAAAGGAGTCGCCATGAGTGCGGAAAAGGGGGCATTTTCCGGCAGTGATATCGGTCTGGAAGTCCTTATAAAACCATCAGCATTGACTAGAGTTGAAGGGGCTTAGGAAGGAGCTTAAGAGAATGTGTGTGTGTGTAGGGGGTGGCAAGGGGGAGTCACTGTCTTTTTTTTTTTTTTTGAGGCGTCATTGTCTTTAACTCCCACTTTTCCATGAACTTTTTGAAGTCTGTTTATGTATGTGACGAAACGAAAGGTTTTATTTGGGGGAGACGATAGACTGGTTTCTATCTGATATGTGTTATGTTTCCATCCATGTCACTTTAGGAAAATGACATCTGGCTATCTTGGAAAAAAAATTGACAGTCTTGGAAAAAAAATTGTAAGTGCTGATAAGTCAAAGTATTATTGTTTCACTCTGAGAGTACAACTTCCTGGTTAAGGCATGTTTGTTCATCATTCCTCAGAGTGTTGGGAACAGGCAGCAGCTGTCTGACAAAGGATGATATTGAACCAGCTGACAAATCGATGGACAAAGCCCCAGTCTCACACAAGGGGCCCTCCGTGGGCTGGCTGTCACAGTGCCTGTGTTACCTTGAGAAAACCAAGTCCTCGAAGGGGAAAGCCGTCCTCTGTCACGAATTTGATCCAATTAAAATGTGCTCCTGCAGTCTGTGAGGTGCTGTCCATCAGATGCCTGACGGTTAAGACCAGAAACGAAACCACAATACCCTACTTACTTTGTAGATTCCGATAGCTTTTCTTCCTTGGCACCCCAAACCTCCTTCTTCAAAGAGAAGAGTCATCCATTAAATGCAGTTTCAACCTCCTTGAAATATGGCCAGATCAGATCGATGGAGAAGCAAGATCGGATCGATGGAGGAACTCCATCTTTACATGGCGCTTGTCGTCAGCCCTAACAGGCTACTTTGTAGCCGCTCTTGCGACTCGTCACTCTTCTGCCTGTCAGATGGAGATTGTCTCTCCCCCTGTGCAGCTTTTGGATCAGGGGTGAAGAGATTCAAAGATGCAGCCAGGTCTGGGCAGTCAGTAGTGCTACGGTGGCATGTATGCTGGAAACCATAGCGCCGGCATTTGAAATACTGCCAGGATTGGCTATCGTGGGTGTGATGTCATCTGGTGTCAATTTGAGACTCGAGAGGATTAAGAGTGAAGAGGTGGAGTCTAGTTTGGCCATCAGGTCTTAGCTAATGAGGCTTCTGTGTAGCCATGGGAATTCTCCTGAGAATTCTGGGAAATCTGCTTGTTGGTTATTGCCCTCCTTGGAAGTGGGAGGCACTTCCTCTCTGGGATGCCTCACAGGGAGTCAGCCTTGTGCCTTGTCCGTCGAGCGCCGCCAGGGCTACTCAGTAGTGATTCTCTCAAGTCCAAGGGGGGAAAGATCGAGATTTACCAAAATTCTCAGGAGAAGCCACGCCCCCACAGAGGTCTCATTGGCTCTCTCCAGATGGACAGGCTAGGCTCCACCCTGAAATGGACACCAGACTGCCACAGTGGGGGGTGAAATTTATTCAGACTCATAGCCAGTCCATGTGTGACGCCATACAATGGCCTCATGGGGTTACCTTGGCTGTAGTCCTCGCCAAAGCAGGTGACCAGATGTTTCTGCCCTGGAGTGACCGGGTGGGTTCAGACAGCCAATCTTAACATCTGTGCCACAGGACAGGACGGCCATGCCTGTCTCTGACTCAGCAAGCACAGAGAGCGAGGACAAATAAGAAACAGCCAAGGATAAGCACTGTCTTTCTTCTTTTCAGAGAAGAATCGCTCTCTCCGTTCCGAATGTAGCCTAAGATTTCCGAGGTCAGAAGCAGGGAGCATGAGAGTCATTCCCACCCGCTCAGCCAAGCGTCTGACACCACCTCTCCTTTGAAGGCCATTCCATTGCGGGCTTGGAGCCCAGCTTGCCTCTCACATGAAGGAACAGAGAGTCTTACACGTTTGTTCCTGTCCAGAAAAAAAAATGATGTCATTTCCAGGGCATGAATACTGAAAATGCCCCCTCGGGGAAGAGAAAACTCATGCAAAGTAGGTCGTTTCATGCAGCAGGGTGGAGGCCCGGACCCGGGTGTGGACGCCTGGTCTAGCAGCCAGCAGGAAGTGCAGTGCCTCACCTCGGCCCTGAGTCACCCCGGGCCAGGCCTCGCTGGTGGTGCATGCTGGTGCCTGCTCCCCAACGAGCTGGGTTTCCTTAGGAAAATCCCAGCCTCTCCCTCCCAGCTTCACGTCCTTGTCACGGGACGTGGCGCCTCCCGACTCTCCTTGTCAGCGGTCAGGTTCTCTGGAACGAAGCATCATTGGCATACGGAGTCCTTGTGGCACGGTGGGTTAGGCAGTGGGCTGCCAACAGCCAAGTTGGCGGTTCCAGACCAGGAGCAGGATAAGGCTGTCTGCTCCTGCAATGGCATGACAGATAGTCCCTGTGAGCCTCCAGAGAGCGGGTCACTATGGATTAAGAGTGACTCAAAGTCCAACAGGTTTCGTGGCATCAAAGGCCCCTGGGTGGTGTATGGTGTGTGCAACTGCTCATTCTGGTCCAGCAGCACTGCGGGAGACTGGCCTGGCGATGGGCCTCTGTACAGATGCCAGCCTGGACCATCTCTAGGACATCATCCTTCCTGGTGACACAAAATCAGAATCAATTCAGCGGCAGTGGGTTGGGTTTGGGGCTTTGGGCTTGAGGGACATAACCTGACACAGGACTGCCCAGGCCGTGCGGATCTGAGACACCTTGCCGCCGCAGCCCGCATAGCTGGTGAGCTGGGAAATGGACGAAAGGCCTCCTGAAGTTGTCAACCCTTCCCAAGTGGCTTGCCGCACCGAGCAGAGCACTGTGGGAATGTCAGAAAACCACCCTGCCTGCCAGGAGCACCAGGGCCTGGGCGTGTCTGCGCTTTGGCCTACTTGCCAGGCCTGTCACACCTTTATTGCTTCATTCAGGCTCACAGCACAGGAATGGGGAACCATGGGTTCAACCGAGGTAGTCCCTTCCAGCCGGAACATTCTTCGACTCCAGACTTCTAAACTCCCAGGCATGGTGTCAAATGCGATTGTCTCTGCACGGTGGGCATAAGGAGGAAAGGCTCTGGCCACAATTATCATTGCTGAACATTGTGATCCAAGATTCCGTAGACAGATCCTGACTGGAAAGGTTGGGGAATAAACAGCAGAGTCTCCCATTCTTAGGGACTCCTGGAACTATTGCCCTGAGAGCATCTTGAAATCTCGAGCCAAACATAGCTCCTCAAGTCTTCCTGAAGCCAAAGGACAAAGGAGCTTGGCTAGTACACAAAGGTCGGCCTTGAACGTCCTGCTCTTTGTGCTGGATAGGGGATTACACAGACAAACAGCCCCACTCAGAAGAGGAGGGGGGAGCCTTTGACAGCAGTGTTTGTGCTAAGGGAAGGAGAGAATGGCCAGAAAAAGAGGCTGAGCATGTTGTGTGGCTGGAGTATTAGCAGTGTCCCTAAATGATCTAGGGCGATCTGTTGAACTAAAGTACATTTCGCTGTGTGTGAGTGGGGTACCCCCCCAAACCCAGATTTTTTTCCAAAGCTATGTATTTTATATATATACTAGATATATTAACAAGACAACCGTATCACTTTCAAAGTACTCTCCATGACACTGAATTCATTTGTCAAATCTGTGAATCCATTCCTGGAAACATTTTTCACATCCCTCTCTTTGGATGGCCGGCAGCACCTCCCTCGTTCTTTTTTCCCTTCACCTCTTCGATGTCATCAAACCGCTGTCCTTTCACTCCCCTCTTCATTTATGGAAACAGAAAGTAGTCGCACAGAGTGAGGTCAGGTGAATCAGGTACGTGGAGCAAGAGAGGCATGTCTGTGAGCCCCAAACTGGTGCGCTGAGATAGCTGTCGGAGCAGGTGCATGGTTGTGATGGCAAAACCAGCCCCCTATCTGCCACAAATAAGGCCTCTTGTGTCACACACTGTTATCCAGTCTTTTCAGAACCTCTAAATAAAAAGCCGGGTTAACTGTCTGCCCTCATGGAGAAACGTTGAATGCGCTGCCCCGCCTCGTGTCTAAAAAAACAAATGAGCCTTATCTTGATGTTTGATCTCACTTGATGAGCTTTTTTTCTTCTGGAGGGGGGCCAAGGTGATGCTGGTGTCTTCCACTGACTTGATTGATGTTTGCTTTCGGAGTTGTAAGAATTGCACCAGGTTTCATCGCCAGTGATGACACTGGAAAAAAGTCTGGGCCGTTTTGGAACTGTCCTTTTCAAGTGCGTTATGTTTCCAGTGGACGTTCTTTGTGCTGGTCAGTCAGAACCAGAGGCACAAATCTCACAGCGACCCTTCTCATTCCCAAATCTTTCATTAAAATCCACTGAACCAAGCCCCGGGATAGTCCCGATAACTCCCTCATCGCTTCAGTGGTCCATAGTCGGTCTTTGAACACAAGTGGATTAATTTTGTTGGCATTTTTGTCCGTTTGGGAAGTTGATGGATGTCCAGGATGAGGTCTGGCATCAGTCAACATTTCACCTTTTTTGAAGTGGGAAGACAACAGAGACACCTGAGTTTTCCTCATAGTGCTGTCCTTGTAAGTCGAGTTAAGCATCACAGCTGTTTCTGTGGCACTTTCCACTGAGCAGCTGCACTTTGTCCTCTGAAATAGGCCATCAGGAGAAAAACCAACACAAGGTTCAAGCAAAACTGCTTTTATGAAAAGATTCGCTGTGACCAGAGAGAACCTTCCCAGGTGATGCCACTGGGCGCTCTCACTCAGAGCGAGTTGCTAGATGCTCGCCTAGCAAAAATATATACTATGAAAGCTCCACCCAGCAGAGCTTTTTATTCCTTTTTTGGGGGGTGGGGGTGGGAGGTACGCCCTCGTATAGTCCAACAAAAGCAAAATACATGAAGTTTTATGTGCATATAAAAAGAACTATCCCTCCCTCCCCACCCTCATTCCAATTTCATCAGCAATGGGGGCCTTCGAGCCGGTCTTTGTTTTTGAGGGATGGCATAACAAAACCCCACAAAGTGGACAGCCTTGAAGAGCAGACATGTGGTTGGTTGTCTTATAGCTCTGGATAAGAAGGCCATGGGCAGGGCATTGGCTGGACCATGCTGTCTGTCTGCTCTAAGGGCAGATGCTGCTTCCTGCCTCGGGCAGCCTGTGGTACTTCTGGGCCTTCCTTAGTGTGTAGCTGGAGATCTTCACAGTGTGGGGACCGTTCCCCGTGCGGCTGTGCCTTTCTCCTGCCCTCTGTAAGGTGCCACTCAGTCCCAGTGGGTTGAAGGCCCACCTGAGTGCAGGGAAGGAGCCCTGCTGGTGTGCTGGGTTAAGGATTGGGGTGTGAACCGCAAGCTCTGTGGTCCAGACCCACCAGCTGTTTCTTGAGAGAAAGATGAGGCCGCCTACCTCTGTCACGTCTTACATGAGTCGGAATGGACTCAATGGCTGTACTTTGGGTTTGAGTCTTACTCGGCCTTGATCTGATTACTTGTCCCCGATAATATTTTCAAAGAGAGAGCCTATTTCGAAACAGAAGTATGTCTACAGGGACTGCAACATATTTTTCTAAGGACACGATTCCATCCATGGTAGGACCTTGTGTCCCGTGCCTGCTAAGATTCCTTTAGGCTGTCCTCTCACTCTGTCACACTATATCACTCACACACTACCACTCTCATTCTATCACGGTTACCTATCGTTCTATTCCTCTCACTCTCACTTTATCTGTCACTCTTATCCTATCACTCTGTC
>PVJH01043001.1:0-13230 GCA_004026705.1 Nesogale talazaci | reverse complement strand
AGTAGTTTATCAGTGACATGGGGTAGGGGGTAGGAGTCATAATGGGATTGTAGGAACAAACTGAGTGCAGGAAGGGGCAAGGAGTATGAAAATGGATTGTGTGATCCAGGTGGTGACCATGGCCACATCATTGTCAAAGGATCTCTGTACCTTCCATTTGACCTTGATTTTCATAATAAACACAAAGGCCTTGCTGTCTTTGAACATCAAAAAAATGGATTGTGATGATGTATATACAACTATTTTTTAAAGCGACCTTACTATGGAAGTGTATGATATATGAATACTATACCAAGAAAATTACTACAGAAAAAAAGAAGCCAAACTTAAACAATGTTTACCATGCCTGAAAGAGGGAGGCTTTTTTTCTTAGGGGACATTGAGTTTATATTAATGGTGGTAAAGTAATTTGGAAAGTACTTCAATCATTGATGTAAAACATGAAGAGCATAATTGATGGCACTGAATTATACATGTAGAAACTGTTGAATTGACAAATGCTTTATTATGTATATTTTTGCCACAATTAAAAATATTACATGAACAATAATGAGGACAGGAATGTAGGAACAGTTTCAGCATTAATTAGGGTGCTGATTATATACTCTTCTGGATATGATTGAATTGTATGACAAGTGGGTGAAGGGACAATAAAGCTGTTAAAATAGATAGATAAATAAATAAATAAAACACTGTGCATCATGCTGTGCAAATTGATCTTGCTCTACCCTGGGTCCTCAGGCCTGGTGACTAAGGCATTTGGTTATATCTAAGATGTGTACAAAACATTGTCCCCTGTGTACTTTACTTTGTACACAGATGTAGTTCACAGATGTAGTTGCAGAAAATGGAAAAACGTCAAAATATCTTCTGTTAAACTTATATACATATATATTCATAGATATAAAGACATATATTGCACTGCAATTTTTACTGGTAGGGAACTTAACAGTTCCTTTAATATCAAGTGTTTAATAATGTATATATAAATGACACAGTTATCTGGCCACTATCTATGTTTTTATTTTGATTATGAAGAGCTTATAGAGCATAGAAAGATGCTTATAATATAATATTGGATCACAAAAATACAGAATCAAAATGTTAATTACAACATGATCACAATGTAATTGAAAATACCTGGGAGAGAAAAATTATCTAGAAATACACAAACTATGGTGTTCATTTCAACGGGTGTTAGGAATTTCTTTAACTGCTCATCTAATATTTCAAATTTTCTAAAAGAAGTATGTTAACTTGGAGCTGAGCCCCAGTGGTGTAGTGGTTGTGTGCGGGACTGCGGCCCACTGACTTGGCTGTTCAAATGCAGTAGCAGTTCTTCAGGAGCAAGGGTTGGGCCTCCTACTCCCACCAAAGGGCAGTGATGCCCCCCCCCCAAAAAAAAAAGAAGCATGTTAAATTTTTTTAAAAATAAGCAAAGTAATTGTATTACTACTTGAATATATTTGGGAAATATTTCCTTCCAAATATTTAAACTGCTTGATATTTAAACAACTTGATATCATAAATTCTATGGTGAGAGCACAAGCAGGCCTTGGTCTTAGCATCCATGAAGTACAGCCCTTGCCTCTCAACTGATAGTGTGGATATAGCAATGCATTGGGTAGGATGTAGGCCAAGTTAATTGTCATAAAGAACCCACACATCTCTTCTAATCATATCTCATTCTGTTGACATCATGTTGTCTAATGTCCTTACTGATGGAATATGAAATCATTTCACACAGATCTTTAAGAGAACTGCTGGCCTGAGCCCCGGTGGCGTAGTGGTTGTGCACGGGACTGCGGCCCACTGGGACAGAGGTTCAATTCCAGCATTGGGGCTGGGCATCCTACTCCCACCACCGGAGAGCAGTGATGCCGTCCCCCCCCCCCCCAAAAAAAAAAAAAAAAGAGAACTGCTATGGTCAATTTCTCTCTCGAAAAGCAAACAAACAGACAAAAATGAAAGGAGGAGGAGTGAGTAAAGGGGAGCGTCTATCAGGAAGACCAAGAAGGAAAAGAATATCTTGAAACTGTGGGAGCAATTGTACAATTTTACTTGATGTCATTGAACTATGGAATGATATGCTATCTGTATTAGCTCCCAATAAAATCATTTTGAAAAAAATTCTTAGGTAGGGCTGACATTTAGTAGGTAATACAGTACAAATTCACTGGGTTGAGCCCCGGTGGCGCAGTGGTTGAGTGTGGGACTGCGGTCCATGGGCTTGGTGGTTCAAATCCAGCAGCAGCTCTCCAGGAGCAAGGCCAGGTAGCTCCCATGACCACCAGAGGGCAGTGATGCCCCCCCAAAAAAACAATACAGATTCATTATTGCCTCCTCATGCCTTTATGTAAACAACTACAACAACAGCAAAAAAAAAACCATGTGCATCTTTGTGTGAATATATCTTCGTTTTTTAAAATTCATTTTTGGCCTCATAAAAAAAAGATAGTAGAAGCAATTTGTCACCGGTCCTTTTTGGAACTTTCAAGTCATATACTTCAGAAATACTAATGAACTTCAAAAGAAGGAAAATACCATCCATCATTAATGTGCTCAATTTTGTTAGCCAACTTCTTTCACACTCTGGAGAGCATAGGAAGTGATTCCAAGAGGAATAAGAAGTTGCAAATACATACTCTAGAGTCCCCAAACCACAGACCCTGACCACCATTGTGAGGTTTATTTTAAACCCTACACACCAGCAATCTCTATCTTGGAAAATCTTGCCTGGACATCAATCAAGCAGCAGGAGGTTGTCTCTGTTTGTCCAAGCAGAGATAGCCTGATGTAAAGGATCCATAGACACTGCTTCTGCCCACACTCAGGGGCCTTCCCAGATTGAGTGAGGGCTGTGACCAGTTGCCAAGAAAAGCCTTCAGGGTTCAATTAAGAGCAATGAGATGTTGGAAAATACTTAACAAAAACCAGTCTTCCAAACCAGCATAGAATATGCAAAAATTCTGGGCACTTTGGTCAGTGTATACTGCCAGCTATCTCTGATTATGTTTGGTGTAGAGCTAGGACTTCTTCACTAGGAAAGTTTGGCCTTCTCTGCATTAAGAAGGGGTGGAAGACTTTTCAAGTCTACTCTAAAGAGCTCAAGATGTATAAGATCAAGAATTACTCTCAATAAGAAATAAAATACTTTTTTGTTGATGAGAAGAATACCTCAAACTCATGACTTTAAGACACCTTTTCATTTTTTTGAACAGACCCAAATTAATGGATAAATCAAATACCTTGAAGTCAAAAAGCTTAGAATTAGAAGCAGCCTTGTTGCTATTGGTATGTGCCACAGAGGTCACCCTGATTCGTAATAATCCTGTGGGAAAGAGTAGAACTGCCCCCATAGGAATTTTTAGGCTATGATTTGTAGGATAGCATATTGCCCGAGAAGTAGCTGGCTGTTTCAAACCACCAATTGCTACGACAATCTGTTTCAAAACATTCTTTTTCTTCCTGGACTCCTTGACATTGTCTCCCTTTTACCCTCCCTGTCCTGCAACCCTTATTCTGTTTGATGTCCCTTTAGGTTCAATCCTAAACACAGAAAAACATTCACACAATTTTATGAGGGTGACCTCCAATTACATAACACCTCTGAGATATACCCTAAAAGGAACTAGCCAAACTAAAAATACAGGAAATATTGATAACCAGATTAGATCCAACATGCATCAGAGGAGGAGGGATCAACTGGCAAAGCTCTAACTGTTCAAGGAAGTTTTATTTCTTTGATCTCTCTACTCATCTCTGCAATGCACTCTGTTCAGTAAGCACTTTCCTTCATCCCTCAATTGTGGATAGAGAGACTTCACCATAGGTGTATTACCTATGTAGTTCCCAAGTTTCTTGAAAAAAAAAATTTGATCCTGAAATTCCCTGAACTCTGAATTTGCCTAATAGTTGACTCATTTAAAGGAGTCCTGGTGGCACACTGGTTAAGTGCTTGACTGCTAACTGCAAGGCCAGGGGTCCCAACTCACCAGCCACTTAGGAAAAAGGTGTGGTAGTGTCTAGTAGTGTGCATCTATAAAAATTACAGCCTTAGAAGTTGGGTCTATTCTGTTCTTTTAAATCACTCTGAGTCGGAATTGACTCAACTACAGTCGTTAGCTGGTCTGGCTATGATATTATCTCTCAAGTGTAGAAATTAAATTGGGCCTAACCAGAGGCTCTTTTTGCTCTAAGCATAATTAATGTAACTTCCACTTCTTTCCCACTTCCTCTCTGAGGACTGATGTGGAAAGAAGACTATGCTAATGCCTAAATAAACAGAAACCTTCCTTCATTCTCTTTTTAAACATCTTAGTTTTTATAATGTATTGATTCAAAACACATTTTAATCATACGTAAAGTGATGTCTTTAACTTTCTCCCAAATAAAATAATAATATTCTCTAATGCCTAGTTAAGCTTTTTCCTTCCAAAAGCTACTAACCAAACACCCGGTCTAGAGTAAACCATCAATTTCATGCTTCGGATGGAAGTAGAACTAGTGTCTAAAACCAAATCAGACTTGGGTTAAAAAGAGTTCTGATGAAATTAGGTGCAAATGTGATGTTATATATGTTCTGTTTCTGACAACAGGCATAGCATTGAATGTGTTCCTTCCTCAATTCCAGAGGTTTTTCTGACATCATCCCTCGTCATCGTGTTCTTATCCATTGTTCTTTTAATGTGGCATATTTTAAAATACATTTCAAATGGAATCATAGTGAAGAGTGCACAGTCTATAGTGCACAAAAGAAAAGCTTCGCATTTCACATCAACGGCACCATTCGTGAAAAGCTTCCCAGTATGATTTATTGCCTCTTACATCACCTGAGAGTTTTATGATTTTGAAGGAAATCATGAGCTTTGCCTGAACAGTCAGTGTTTTGTTCTGTTGCACATCAATAAGGTGATATGAGTTGAAACAAACTCCATGATACCTAACAACTATAACAACAATGGAGGATTTTTTTAATATTTCTAACATGTACCATCTGTGTTTCTGTGCATGTCTGTGCTAGTCCGGGCAGACTAGAGGAACAAATTTCATAGACACGCATATAGGTATAATCAAAAGGGTTTATATACAAAAGGAATGTGACACCGAGAAAGCATCCCGGCCCAGTCCAGTTCAAAGTCATAAGTCCAATATTAACCCATATACCCAAAATCAGTCCATAAAGTCTCCTTCCGACTTACGAAGTCACAGGCCAGTGGGTGCAGAATCCCGGCACTGGCGGGCGGTCTCACCATGGCTCCTCGCTTCCAGGGCTCAGGGTCCATCAACAGCATGCCACTCCAGCTTCAGAGGTCTGACTCCATCAGGACAAAGCTGTGTGGTCTCTCCGCCGGCTCCTCCAACTTCTCAGACGCTGCCAGCTTGACTTTTCTGTGATTCCTCGTCTCTGAGACTAACTCCCAACACCTGGGGAAGATAGCTTCTCATCTTCACGAGGGAAATATTGCGAGATTTCCCAGACGTATCAGGAGAAAGCCATGCCCACATAGAGGCCTCATTGGCTACTCAATGGCTATCTCCAGATTAACAGGCTAGACTCCACCCCTACATTTCAATCATAAAATTAACATAAACACATGACTGCCACAATGTCTATCCAAGACTAGGGAAAACCATTTTTGTTGTTATTCTTGTTAGGTGTCCTTCGGTTGGTCCAGACTCATAGAGACCCTCTGAACAACGGAATGGAACACTAGCTGGTCTGGCAGCCACATCACAATTGTGGCCATGCTTGAGCTCCCTGTTGCAGCCATTGGGTCACACCATGTGGTCAAGGGCTTTCCTCTTTTGGGTTGCCCTTCCCATTTACGAAGCATTTTTTTTTCATTTTCTAGGAACTGGTCTCTTCTGCTAAAACGTCTAAAATATGTAAGATGTAATCTCACCGACATCCTTGTTTTCAAAGGAGTGTGGGGCTATAATTCTTTCAAGACATCTGTTTATTCTTTGGGCAGTCCCTGCTAATTTCAATATTCTTATCTAGCACCATCATTCAAATATATCCATTCTTCTTTGATCTTTCTAATTCAGTATGCAACTTTCATTTGCATATAAGGCAATTTTAAATATGATGACTTGGGGCAGGTGCTCCTAAGGGCTCACCAGGTTAAGGAGATTTTGTGCAGCAGATTTACCCAGTGTAATTCATTTGATCTCTTCCTTCCATGAGCAGTGATTCTGCATACCAGCAAGATGAACTCCTTGACAATTTAAATCTTGTTTCCATTTATCATGATGTTCTGTACAGGTCCAATTGTGAAGATTTGGGTTTGCTTTATGTTGAATAAATCCTTGGTTTTCATCAGCAAGTGTTTCTAGTCCTGATTTTCACCAAGTGGGATTGTGTCATAGGTTGTTAATAAGTCTTCTTCCAATCCTGCTGTCACATTCTGCTTCATAAAACCCAGTTCTTCTTGTTCAGCATATAGATTGACTAAGTATAAAGGGGTACAGCCTTGGCACACACCCTTTTTATTTTAAACCATGCAGTATCCCCTTGTTCTGCTTGAAAGACTGCCTCTCTATCCATATACACAATTAAGTGTCAGGAAAGTCATTAGTCCATAATAAACACCAAAATCAGTTTTCCCCCACTCATCTGCATACCTGGATTAAAGTAGATGCTAAACTCAGAGGCAATTTACCTTGAGAGGAATTTTACAAAGTGCATCAACTACAGTCACATTTCATTACTCCAGTCAAACTTGTTTTAAGGCATTTTGAACAAAATTAGACAATTATCATTTCAACTGATAATTCTGTAACATTCTCTTCTCTATGATTCTCCCTCCTGTATTTCAAAGTCCATGGATACTTTTAAGATTTTCTAAACAAAAAATAATAGAGAAAAAAATTAAAATATAAAAATTTCCATGACTATGAGTGTCTTTACACTGCCCCTTACTTGTTTCATTTATAAATGACAGTTGCCTACTAATTACAATAAGTACTAGATGGCCTGGCCCTTCTATTAGTCAATAATATATGGATTAATATTCACTATCTGAAGTTGAAAATATTTCCAGTCACAAAATCTGATATTAAAAAATTAATCAAGAGATAATTAAATCTCCTGCTACTCTGATACTGGTTGGAGACATTGCCTAATTCTCAATCTAACATTGGAGAAAAACGTATGAAAGGAGTGATTTAAAACTCTTTCTTATTATAAAACAAGGATGTTACAGAAGCTGTGCAACTTCAAAGTCAAAACAAGTCCAAATTGGTGGCACTCTTTAAAGTCCTGATGCATCATATTTATATAGAAACATATAAAGATGAGCACACATAAATATAAGAACTCAACTTGTTTTTTTTTAAGACATTTTAAAGTGATTTAAGGGCATGGGAGGAAGAGCTGATACCAAAGGCTCAATAGAAAGTAAATGTCTAGAAAAGAATGAGGTCGGTGTATGTACAAACTTGCCTGATTCAATTGATATATGGATTGTGATAAGAGTTGTACAAGCCCCCAATAAAATAATTTTTTAAAATTAAATATGATTAAATAAATAAGTAAAGTGATTTAAATCTTAAGTTTCTCAAAGCTCTTCCAAAGAGAATTCTGCTCACAATGTACAGCAAAAAAGGAGAAGGGAGGCTTTAAAAATCTTCTTATCCATTTATCTCCCAGTGTCCCACACTGATCATAGTTAGCTGCCCTAATTTCTTCTTTTCCTTCTACCAAATAGTCCCAATTTCTCCTTCAAAATACAACAATCCAGGAAATCTCTTTGACCCCTCACACATATTTTCTTCCATAAACAGGATGTTGCAGACCTTAGCGGAAGATCTCATGCAAATTTAACCTTTAAACATTTCGTAAGACAATGAATGGTCTGAACCCCTTAACAAATATGAATGTTGTAGAGATTCTACTGGCTACTGAGACAAACTCCTATTCAATCTTTCTATCTGGGCAACCTCACAGTTGCTATTTCAATTGAAGGAGCTGTTGGGAGACCTGGGAAAGTCAAACGAAGCATTTTCAACTCACACTACTGGCACTGATTTTCTAGGGCTTGAATTTCAGGATTTCAAAACAAGGTTTTGGTGCCAGCTTGTCCCATGGCGGGAATGAAAGCAAATGAAGCCACAGAGACGTGCCAGTTTTAATTTGATTTCCGGCTCAACAACCCAACCCTGGTATGAAAATAAAACCCAAAACCAAAATCCCTCTTGTAGTAACCAACAAAAAATGCCCCCCGGCTCCCCCCCCCAAAAAAAAGCCTTCAGCATTCTTCCAAACCCAGCTGATGAATGCAGTAAGCTCACAAGGAGAGTTATGAATTGTTGAGTCTGTTTTCGGCTAGACAGCATGGCGGGATGCAGAGGCTCGGTGGCAGAATGTATGTGTGGATCTGAGGAAGAACAAAGGGAACTGAGTTTTGGCTTGGGATGAAAACTCTCCTCCTGAAGACAGAATTTGTGCTTAATTGAATCGAACAGCTTTAGCAGGGCCTATTGGGTAGTAATGCTTTCACTTGTACCCTGTGTGTCCATAATTGATTTAGCATGCATTGGGGTTGGTGCTGAAAGTCCTGAATCCTGAACGTAGCCTGGTTAACCAAAGCGGAAACACCAGCACATGATACAACACAACGTTATCGAGTCCAAAATATACAGGACATGGGAAAAATGAAGGAAACACAATCAAGGATTTATCCTACCTTTGGGGCAGGATAAAAGATGTGTGCTAACTTCCAAATAACGGGGTCCTTTCATTTTATGAGCAAATATTTTCTTAACAAAAATTCCAAGAACTTAGCTAACTTTGAATTACAGTGGCTTTTTATGTGATCTGTGTTTACAAAAGGAAACAAGCAAAGAGCACATAAGCGAAAAAGAATGACTGTTCGGTTGAATCCAGATACATGAATTGAAAATATCGATAAGTCATAGATGGTGATGTCCACCAGTCCCGAGACTCTATCCTGTTGGGAATGTCCCCTTGCACTTCAGACTGGAAACATCTTCCTTAGATTATTCCCCATTCACCCTTTTTACCTCTATCCTTACTCATCACTGCCCCCTCCCCTTTTAACTTGGTGTTCTGGTCGTCTTTGTGGTTCTAATCTTGATTTGCAAGGAGCAGACTGGTGCTTCTGTGTCAGAGGAAACCAGTCTCCAACAACCGAAAGGCCGGTAGGCACAATTGTACAGCAATACTATATAAAGATTATTGTCAAGTCAGCAAGGACAGGAGAGAAAATAAAATACAGGACTCAGACACATTTTATGACAACATGCTTACTCAGCCCCTCTTGAGGGTCCACATGGAATTAGAAGAGAGTGTGAATTTTTGCTATCTTGGGACATTTATAGGTAGTCATAAGAGATGCATATTTAGTAGTTACATGTGGCACAAGGTGGATGGTATTTGCAGTAAGGTCCCTGAGCTTACAGGTGAGGAAACCTAATTCCTGCATTTGGGAAAAGTGTGTGTGTGGCGGGCGGGGTGGGGGGTGGGGCGCGGTGGATTGGATAACATTGAGGGAAAGGAGTAAGGGAGTAAAGGATGTCTAC
Organism: Nesogale talazaci; assembly: GCA_004026705.1. Taxonomy (NCBI): domain Eukaryota; kingdom Metazoa; phylum Chordata; class Mammalia; order Afrosoricida; family Tenrecidae; genus Nesogale; species Nesogale talazaci. Next base: position 3,684 of record PVJH01043001.1, on the reverse strand, counting down.
TTCTGTAGGAAGACAAAATCAGGCGTGGCTCACTTTAAGGCAGCATCGCTGTGAAAGAGAGAATCCATGGAAATGATATTTAAAGCAGGATAATGTACTCGGACTTTATCTCTAACTTACCAAAGTGGAGGCTTTCCTACTATGGAATGCTGGCTTTCCAGATTCCTTCTGTTGTAAGTTCGGGAATATCGTTTTCATCATATTTCTCTGAGTGTTAGTTTCCCACAATTCAGGGTTAAGAGGATACCTTAAGCAATGTTTAAAAGCATATACACACAAATAGCTCTGTAGTAAGCCAGTTGGGACTGCAATGCAAAGAGCAGGAATTTTCTTGGAATATGACTTGCTCTTCTCTTATTTATGTTCTTGGTAACAATGGACCCATCAGACTTGAACGTTTGTTCATCTAAGTATGATTATTGTCCTATAACTTTTAGATATTGTACCCCCCATGATTGAAAAATATTCTAATGTGTGTACCAGCCATCTTAGTACAACTGCTTTAGGGTGTAAAGGAAATCTCAGATATCAAATATAATTTAAGGGGACATTGAATAAGTCTTAAACAGGACAAGGATGCATCACGTGGATAAAGAAGACCATTATCATGAGGCCATATTGGCATCCAAGAATTTGCTGAGATTTAAGGACTTCAAAAGGATGTGGTAGGGCACAGGAAGGGATCCCAAGTGTAAACTTGTCAGCAGATCAATACATTACAGTTGTAGGTGGGACAACAGGAATGACCATAGGACCATAATTGGAGCATGTACATTATGTGAGACTGAAGAGCTCACAGATTGGTCCAGGGCCTTCAGACCTATGCAGTCACGCATGATTCATGACTATGTGATTCCCCATCAAGAATACATCCAGGCAAGCCTCTAAAGGGAATTTTTACTCCCTAGGCTGGCTAGGGGTAGAGGGCGGAGTAGTGGGGGTGGGAGTGTATAGAGATGATTCATTTTCTAATTTTATCTGCCTGAAGGCAAAATTGTTCACATCCCAAGTTAATGATCAGAAGGAATTCAATGAAGGATTAATCCAAGTGGAGATTCTGCAAATGAATTTGGGACTCTCACTGTTATCCATAGCTTTCTGCAAACCTAGTGCTCAGAATTTAAACTCTGATACGGATACATATCAAGATTTTATCACACTTGCTTTATTTATCATTTTCTTTAAAAATTTCTTAGCAATGCTATCTTAAGGCAAATTCCAGTTATCATATCATCTCATCACAATGTATGTCAATATGTATCTCCAAAAGTTAATAAAAATGGGGGCTGAGCCCCGGTGGAGTAGTGGTTGTGCACGGGACTGCGGCCCACTGGGACAGAGGTTTAATTCCAGCAGTGGGGCTGGGCCTCCTACTCCCACCGCCAGAGACCAGTGAAGCCCCCCCCCCAAAAAAAAAGTTAATAAAAATGGATCACTTTCAACAATGTAATAACTGAACATTTTAAATAAACAGCAATATTACAATAGACTTCTCTACAGACACCAGCAAGAAAAAATAGGTATCAATATTGGATCATCTTTGCATCGGTAAGGGATTTTCTTCCTTTTTCTGTAGAAATAAATTATTGCAAGTTGCTCCTCTTTTCACTAGTTTTCCAAGTACCACGTAAGCAGGAAACTATAAAATTATATAAGCCAATCTGCATCAACTTTACACATAACTTCTATAGGTCTTTATATCCATGGATCCAAAGTTTTCATGTTAGTTTTATGATCTTTGTCATAGCATCACATAGTATTTTTAGAAGAATTGGCTTGTCCCATTAGGCTTATGTTATGCCTTGCCCAAATGTTTAAGTTTAGCTTTACGTTTTCCCCCAAACTTAAACCCAAGAACTTTCTGATCTGTATTCAAAATATATGAGAGAATTTCAATTGCTCTCATAGAAACTTGATGTACACTAGCATGTATTAGCTGCACACATGGGTGTTTATTCCATCTGGAGGTACACACCAAGCCTGAAAGACTGTGGGGAAGCACAGTTATAAATTCATGAAACCTACTTCAAAGCAAATTCACTGCTATTGAGTCCACTGTGACACATGCCAACGGTGCAGGAGGCTTGAACAACACATTGCACTTACAGAGACCTGCTGCACGAGGCCTCTTTAAAGTGCTGTGACGCAAGGAGGTAACAGTGGACTCAAGTGTGACTGGCTGGAGCCAGGGTGTTTTCCATGGCCTCATATGCAATATGAAAGTTGGGCATTAAATAAGGGAGACTGAAGAGGAACGGGTGCCTGTGAATGGGGTTGCTGCCAAAGAATATTGAAAATGCTACGGACTGCCAAAAGGAGGAACCACGCTGTGCTGGAAGAAGTACAACCAGAGTGCTTCTTATAGGCAAATTGTAAAAATAGCATGTCCTGGCATGGCAGGGCTTCATCTTATAACCCTTTCTCCAAAACTGGCACCCACTTCTTCCTAGAGTTCAGCTTCTTGGGGTCTTTGTGCAGCACACAGGTTGCATAAGCATGGTGAAAAGAAACAACCCGAAAGCAGACCTTTCCTAATTTTAAACCATGCAGAAAGACTGGAAACCCAGAGGGGGTCAGTGTGAGAAAGCATGGACTCAACAACAGTGAGTTTGGTGTTTTGGGTAGAGCATTCCCTTGTTCTCTTCAAGTGGACATCTCTTGGTCCACGCACAGCTCCTGCACGAGCACAGTTCCCTTTCCTTTAATGTTATCTGTAGTTTGCTATGATCTATACAGCTGAATGCCTTTGCAGAGTCAATCAACTAAAAGTAAACATTGTTCTGATATGCTCGGCGTTTAGCCAAGATCCATTTGATACCAGCCATGAAAATTTCACTCCCATCAGCTTCTAAATGAGGCCTCAACCTCTCTCAGCTTCCATGCCAATGTACTGCTGCAACCCCTTTTTAATGAACTTCAACACAAGAATCAAGGTTAGAAAGTTCCACACACATATCTGGGAGGGACACAATTCAGTCCTCAGCAACATGCCTATGCCATGGCCTGGCACTGCCCCACAGGGTTTTCCAGGCTATCTTACAGGTGCAGGGTTCTGGAGTTTTCTCCAAAGGACTGAACAGCCAATCTTCTGGCTAACTGGGGAGTGCTTACCCGTGAAGCCTGGTTCCTCTCTCTGCTCTGCTAACTTGATGCCAATACTATTTCTGACCTGGATGACAGCAGTAGCTTCTGCGATTTTGCTTTTCCCTTCTCAGGTCCTCTTCCCTGCATTCCTGTTCATGTCAAGCTAATCTCCAAACAGAAAAAAAAAAAGTAATCTTATTTTTTTTGTTTTTTTTGGGGGGGCGGGGGCATCACTGCCCTCTGGTGGTGGGAGTAGGAGGCCCAGCCTTGCTGCTGGATTTGAACCTCCAACCCAGTGGGCCGCAGTCCCATGCACAACCACTACGCCACCGGGGCTCAACCCTAAAAAAGTAATCTTGAAACAGAAATTAGAGTATGTTCAAAAGGTTTAGTGATGGATGTCCCCGTGTATTTAGTGTAAAAGGCAGATCTCCATGTGACCAGCCCCACTGGTCTCTCCAGTCCTCTCATCTCTTTTCTCCCTGCCTTCCCCCCACTCCCCACCCCCTTGCTCACAGAGTGCAGTTTAGGTCAAGAGTTTCCTACCCTTTCTGACCTTAGCATGTTTTCACCTTTTCCTTCTCTGATCCTCCTCTCCGA
>PVJH01043000.1:0-13897 GCA_004026705.1 Nesogale talazaci | reverse complement strand
CCTGACACTTCTGGGAAATCTCGCGATATTTCCCTCATGGAGATGAGAAGCTATCTCTCCAGTTGTTGGGAGTTAGCCTCAGAGACAATGAATCACAGGCAAGACAAGATGGCAGCATCTGAGGAGCTGAAGGAGCCAGTGGAGAAGCCACACGGTTTTGCCCTGATGGAGCCAGACCTCTGAAGCTGGAGAGGCCACGTGGAGAGCCCTGCCAGTGATGAGTTGCTTCTGCCACCTGCTTCTGGATGCTGTTGATGGACCCTGAGCCCTGAAAGCGAGGAGCCATGGGGAGACCCCTGACAGCGCAGGGATCCTGCACACCTGACCTGTGACTTCGTGAGTCGGAAGGAGACATTATAGACCGGTAACGGACATGTGGGCTAATATTGGACTTATGACTTTGAAGTGGACTGGGTTGGGATGCTTTCTCAGTGTTCCATTCCCTTTGTATATAAACCATACCCTTATATCCATATGCGTGTCTATGAAATTTGTTCCTCTAGCCTACCCGGACTAACACAGAATCTAATCTCTTGGATTTGGAGGATTGGCTCATACACAGAGTGAGTAAGTATGGTGAATAGACACAACCCTGACACATATACTTTCTGATTTTAAACCGTGCACTTTTCTCTTGCCATGCTTGAGTGACTGCTTCTTGGTCTGTGCAGTTTCCTCATGATCACAAATAAATGTTCTTGGTAGAAACCTGAAATTCTGAATTCCTGCTTTTTTTCAGGGAGAAATATATGTACAACAGCTATCTCTTTAAAGTTTCTTCAAATTGGGTGGTAGTGGTGTGATAATTGACACTGTGGTGCTGTAGTGGTAAGGTGTTGGCCTTAAGATCACCTGGTCAGCACTTTAAACCCACCAGAAGCTCTGAGGAAGAAATATATCTCCTTCCATAAAGTTTCAGTCTTAGAAACCCACAGGAGATCTCTCGGAGTCAATATTGACTCAGTGGCAACACACTTTTGTTGGTGTTAATGGTGAGGACGTTACTGTATTTTTCTGACCATGAAATGCTCCTGGCCATAAGATGCACCCAGTTTTAGAGCAGGAAAACACAAGAAAAATAATTCTGAACCAAATGGTGCCAGTATACTAAAATGTTTATTAAAATAAAGCAAAATATGGTAATGTTAATCAGCATAAACTCAACAGTGGTGTTAAGAACCATCATCAAACCAGGAGGGTGGAGGGAAGATGGAGTAGAAAGAGGGAACCGATCGCAAGGATCTACATATAGCGTACTCCCTGGGGTATGGGCAACAAGGAAGTGTGCAAAGGGAGACATTGGACAGTGTATTGTATGACAAAATAATAATAATTTATAAATTATCAAGGGTTCATGAGGGAGGGGGAGTGGAGAGAGAGGGGCAATATGAGGAGCTAATACCCAGGGCCTAAGTAGAAATCAAATGTTTTGAGAATGATGATGGCAACAAATATACAAATGTGCTTTGCATCCAGTAGATGTATTTCTATGGATTGTGATAAGAGTTGTATAAGCTCCCAATGAAATGATTAAAAAAAGCAAAACAAGAAACATTATCACCTTCGTTAACAAGCACGTGGAGGCATGCACAGTGCTGATCCTGTGTGCTGACTGACCTTGAGGCTCCAGGAGTCGGGACTTCCCTCAAACACACAACAATTCACAGCATGCAAATAGCAGTGGACTGTAAGCAGGCATATAGGATCATAAACAAATGTTCTGGGGTACCAGGCCATAGGATGCAGCCTCATTTCCCCCCCACTTTTGAGGGGTAAAAATTATGTCTTATGGTCCAACAAATGCAGTACTTTATACTGAATGGACTGAATGAATACTTCAGCAAGCCATGCAAATCTTTCTGCCCAAATGGGGTTTTCCAGGCATTTTTATGAGTGAATGCCACTGAAATAATAAAAAGTGCCTCTTTTTCTTTGCTAGAAACTTACTTTCTTTAGGAGGAAGGACCCTCAGGGAGTTACTTTTATGCATTAGTATTTATTACAACTGAAACTCTGAAAGACACAGTTAATCATGACATTTAGTCTCCTACAGTTTAAACTGGATATTTAGATGCCTATGACTCTAAAATCAGGTGGAGATGTATGAGAAACATAAGGATGTGACTAGAAGAGACACATACTAAGAGACACATAGACAGTCATTTGAAAGCAACCAATTCGGTGAAGGAGATGTCTATGTGCATGTGCACACGTACTTCCCCCGTCATCCCCACAAGATCACATACAGAAGGAAACCCAATGCTGTCTAGCTCGCACAGAAAGTGTCCTGGCAAAGATGAAAACAACAAACTCCTGTTCGAATCCAAGAGACTTCTTTCAGGCTCCTTGTACTTTTCCTGGTATGGGACACAGACCGTTTTCTTGAGCTTCTAGAGTCTTCGGCTTTTAGTCACACCACTTCATCCCCTTGGTTAGTCTTTGTTAGCCTTGTTTTCAGGCTTCTCTCCAATGCCCCTCCCCCCCACCAAACCTCATCACCACACCACCCCAACTCGTAGGGTTTGGGTCCCTCAGTGTTTGGTCCCTAGAATGGTTCTGTTCTTTCCTCACAGGGTCTTCCAGAGGCATCTTTATTGGCGGTGACGTCCATGTCCAGTAACATGCTGATGTCTTCCAAATGTATGTTTCCATCTTTGCCTCTCTTTATATCTCAGCCATACATCCAATGTCATACTATATGTTTTCACCAGGATATCTACCAGCGTCTTAAATTTCCTTGATTCGGAGTTCTTGATTTATCTTGCACACTGCTCATTTACCTGTGTCCCCCACATTGCTTAGTGCTACCTACTTCAAGTTAAGTTCCAAATATTGGTATTCAATTCTTCTTTCATAACCACCCCACTTCATTGTCCCCACCTCCCCCCAACTCTCATTCTGCCCTCTAATGTCTTTTGAATCTATTATCTTCTTCATAGTCATTCTCACTATCTATAGTTTGAGAGACTTATGTCTAGCCTGGTCTATTTCAATAATCTCCCTACTTGTCATCTTGATGCCAGTTTTATACTCTCTATCATAGTCAATCTTTCATATTTTCATCTATGAGTTTCTGGAAACTTTGTAATTTTAAACATATCTGTTTATAATTCCCTTCCCTTAAAGCACTTCTGTGTTTTCTTGTTTAGGACAGCGCAAAGCCCTTTTTGACTTGGTATCTCTCTGGCAACATCTCCTTCCTCTTGTCCACAAGCATTTGTCTGTACTCATACCTATAAACCTATAAAAATCTTCCACACTATGCATTCTGGAATGCTGAAGCTGGTTTGCACAGGTAAACCCCTCTGTTAGAAGGTACCCCCTTACTTTGCCAACAGAATATCTGTGTTGGGTCTGATTGACTAGAGAAACAAATCCAAAGATACTCATCTAGGTGTAAGAAAGTGGTTTCTATCAAGAAGTAATTATCTATAAGGAAAAGAACCCATTTCAGTCCAACTCAAGTCCACAAATCTGATACTAGTCCATAAGCCCCTCTTCAGACTCACAAAGCCACATGGAAGGATGCAGAATGCAGGAACATCACGGGTCAGTAGGTGCAAAGTCCCATGTACCCAATGGCAGTGGATATATCTCCCAGGGCTCTGGAAAGTCCCAGCATGACTCTCTAGCAGGAAGGTCAAAGCAGAGAGATGATGGTGGTAAGCAGTTCCCCAGGACCCTCCTTATGAGAGGGCCATGCCCGCAAGGAGTCACCAACAGGCAGTGAGTGGATTGACAGAATAGACTCCTCCCCTCCACTTTTATATAACAAGTTGACACGAAGTTATGTAACTGCTGCAATATTCACTTGTTCATCAAGACTTCGATGTATTACTTTGCAGAGTTCTTCTTTTCTTTCTTTTCTTTTTTGACTCCTAAATATGTATACTTACCTAACCCTTCCTTGTATACTCACTGATGAGTATCCCTGTTGGCATTTGAAATGCCAGTGGTATAGTTGCCGGCCACATAGTAACACACAAACTACCATAGCACAACAAACGGAAAGATAGGTGGTCTGTCCTTAAGAAAAAGACTAATATTGAATTCATCTTCACATCTCCAGCACAGCGTTTGGTGCGTTGTAAGAAACTGAAAATCACAGCTAGTCACTACACACCAGATATTGCTATATGCTCTCCACTCAGACGCTCTTTTTAATCATCACAACTTATAAAGTATGTCTTATTTTACAATCACTTTACAGATGAGCAAGTGCTACTTAAATTATGCTTAATGTACTTAAATGAACTTGACAATTATTTACTGAGTGAAAAAATATGAAATGGATGAATGCCCAATCCTCAGTCCTCTTCCTGGGAACAAGACCCTGAAATATCCCTCTGAATTTAGTTCACTGTAGGATGGCCGCCAGCCCATATGTTATCTTGGCATCAACTGCCACATTTTTATGATCCAGGGGAGGACTGCTACCCACTTCCCATTATTATAGTCCATCTTCACTTCCCAAAGCCCATTCAAAGACAAATGCTGTCACGTGCCACTACGTGGAGGATTCGGATCTCTTTGTTTCTTTGTTTCCCCCAGGATGGGGAGCTGTGCTTGTTGGACTCTAAAGTCAAAGCCTGAGATAAACCTCCAGCTTCTGCATGAACAAAGTCCTGCTACCTTTCAGATGTAGTACCTTCATAAACAACTCTTCCGGTGACTCCATTGTCCTTGAATGGACTCTGCTATGATACTTGGCATGTGTGTGATTACAAAAAGTGGAGCCCAGAGATTAGGAGAGGTCATGGGTATGGAATCAGAAACCCCAAATTCCAAGGCCAGTTCTGCATTTTGTAAGTAAGTGACATTGGGTGCATTATATAATTCCTTGTTCTCTGTTTCCTTAACGGAGAAAGAAATATTTATTCAGTGATCATGAAATGAAAGCAGCATGTCAACCTCATATAGATGGTGTCTTATCTCCTGGGAGGTATTTAAGACATCATATAGACAGTGAAGCTAGGATATAGAATTCACTCAATGCCCAAGGTTTTGGGTTGTTTTCTTTTGTACAGTTTAGGGACTAGAGATGGCTACTAATAGAAAAGAATTCAAATTCCATGCCAAATCAATTCTTAATTTACAAATTTAGGGCATATTAAAGATTACTAGACACAATTTAAAAAGAATAATCTAAAGAGACATATGAACATGTAAATATACATGTGAAAAGCTTGAAAATATGTATTTGTTTTAAACTTTTATATTTGAATTCTCTGATTTTTGTCAGTGAGAGCTTAGTTCTATCCTGGCCTTCATTTTCAGGGATATTGCTTGTTCCACATCCTCCTGTCCCACATCTGAGCTGCTGTTTGGCAAGGCCCCTTGTTGATAGGCTGTTGCAACCATTTATGAATTATCTGGAGTAAATTTTACTTGCTCACGGTTTGAATGATATTGTTAAATAACAGTAATTTCTGCACTCTCTCTTTGGTATGTGTAAAAGTACAAATCTCTTCAAGACATATGGTCAAGTAGCTGATAACCAAAATTTTGCTATAAAGGCTTCCAGGATTGCATGCTTGCTGAAACGTTTCAATGGGCCATTCATCAATTGCGGGGCTGTATTTTTCACCCAAGCCTTAAGTGCAGTTTGGGCTTTGTACTTCAGCACCTTGACTTCTTGATCATATTTTACCTTTGAAGTGGTTGAGCACGGATGAACCCTCTTTGGAGCAGTGCCTCTATGTATGCCTTCCATCTTCTTTTGCTGTTTCCTGCATCATTCAATATTTGAGCCATGCTACAAACAAACAGAAAAGCAAACTCACTGCCACTGAATTGATTCTGACTCTGTTCTATAGAACAGAGAATTTCCAAGACTTTAAACCTTTACAGCAGCAGACAACCTCATCTTTTTTTCTTCAGAGCACCTGGTGGTTTTGAACTACTGATCTTGTGGATAGCAGCCCAATACATGGCCCACCACACCACCGGGATCCTTATTTTGTCCATAGAACTCAACATAGTAACAGAAGCTTGAACTTTTGAAGGGAGTTCAAAAAGTCCATGGAAAAATGGAATTAGAAGATAGTAGGATTTTTCCAAGAATTTTTTGACGTTCTTCCACATTTCCATATTATTTTGCAAAAAAAAAAAAGAAACATGGGACTGGGAAGGAAACATAAATCTATGACAGCAACTCAAGAAACACTGCTGAGAATTTCTTCCATGTTTCAAGTATTCATATTCTTTGAGAGTCTAGGCCTATCTTTTAATAAGGTTATGCTTAGTTATTACATTGTGTTTTTAGCTGCAATGTTAACACAATAATAATACTGATGTAACACAGTAGGAGGATATTTTGTGGAGGTGTTAGCTATTTACTATCATTTTTATTTTGTCTTCTTTTGCTCAATTAACCAAGAAGAAGGTCTGCGCTTCTGAAACCCTGTGTGTCATCACTATATGTTCCACAAGAAAATGCTTTTTTAAAATCTGGAGAGCTATTCTACATTAATAGCTGTTAATTAATTTCAAGTGTCTCACATCTCAAAGAAAATTCTGAAGTTTACCTACATATTTAGGCACTGTTTAACTTGTGTGATTATGTGGTGCTTTCAGTCTGACTAAAGAATTGAATTTATTATTTTCCTTGAGTTCAACATTAGTCAACTCCTTAAGAAATCCACTATTCAGCACACACACCCTATTACCACCTCATTTCCCACCATCTCAGACAAGTGTAATCACATACACACTTTTCATAGACACACTCTGAGTTTCCCAAGCTAAGGCAGAATTAAAGTTACAGTCCACAAGTACTGCACATGAAACTCATTTATCTTTATCTCTTTAACAAAACAATAGATAACATGCCTTCATATTAGTTCTTCTGTGGGTGTGCTTCCCTTACATAAGTAGGTGTGAAATAAAAATTTAAAAAAACATAGCTCTTATTGTTGTCTACCATTATCTATGTAATTTTGTAGTGTATAAACCTGAAACCACCTTACTTTGACATTCTTACATTTTTAAACTGTTATATTCATTCCGATCACAGCAATACCCCTGTATCACATGAAAAACATTTTTTAGAATTCTCTGGTAATGAAAGCATGATAACTGAAATGCAACACTCTTAACCTGGCAATTCATCACCCAAAAAACAATTTTCCCAGATGATCTATTGCCAAGATTCACACTGCGGGATGTGCATAAAGAAGAGTCCATGTATTGTTCTGTGACCATAAGCTAGTATTATTAAACAATAAAAGACAGATGTACAAACAGCCTTTGGATCGAGAATAATTATTTAAAGTGCTTAAAATACCCTCAGATAGTGTCTCCCAAAAACTCATTGTCATTTAAAAATTTATGATACAGCTATTCTTTATGTACTGGTCTTTTGTCAAAGATAATTTGAATTAATTCAAATTTTCAACTTTACATTCATTGCATTTCAATTCACCCACAGTCATTTCCCTCTGAAGGACTCTAAGTCACAAACTAATACTCTGCAAAACTCAATAAATCTATCTTTGACTATAAAACACTAGCGAATGGCAGAATCTCTGAGCAATCACAATTGAATTGAAGATCATTTTGTTTCACAGCCCCTCGCACCAGACCTATGTGTATAAGCACAAGGCTTGTCAAATCTCCTTGAGGAATGGCTAGATTCTCATACATAGGATTAGGTAAGGATTTTCAATAAAATAAATTTATCTTTGATATTTTTTCATCTCCCCTCCAACATAAAAGCCATCAACGGCCACAGCCCTTGGAAAATGGAATGGCTTTCTATGACCCTCAGGCTGAAATGTAAGAGTTTTCTGCTGCAGCTTCATTCTCATTCCCATGGAAACAGTCACCAGGAATGATTCTGCTGTCCTTAGTTTCACCCACTTAGTCTGGCCCCAATGATGTGGTGTGATGTCCACAGAGGTCAGAAAGGAAATGAGCATCAGTTTTATGAACTGAACCTGAGCAACTGTCAACTAATACGTACAAAGCCAACTATTCCCTAAGAAGTATATCTTTTAAAAATGTACTTAACGTATTTCTTATTAGAAAAATAATATGTCTCATAAAGGCTCTGGAAGGATACCTGAGTAGCTAAAAGTAATTACTATATAGTCCAGGATAGAAACTTAGTAGTTCCTATTTTAGTTATTGTATGTTCTTTGTTGTTGTTGTTATAGAACTTTTAAACCATTAAAGTATTCATTATACCATTTTAGCACTGATCAGCTCAATGTTGATCTTGGCTCATCAACACTGTCAATTTCTACTATGATATTTATAACTTCCAAACATCATATGATTTTATCAATAAATGCTAAGATCTATCTTTGAAAGAAGGTACTTAAAATAGAACTATAATACAATGATCATATAACATTAGTAATGATTTTAAATATAATAAATGGTGTTTCAAATTATCTTTATTTTATCATATAGTTTTTCTTTTTTTATTGGACACTTTTTATTAATTTTTTATCATTACCGAGGCTCCTACAGATATTATCACAATCCAGAATTCAATTGTATGAAGCACACATGCACATTAACATTTCCAAAACATTTTCATTCTACTTGAGTCCTTGGTATCAGCTACTCTTTATTCCCCTCCCTCTCAAATCCTTGCACCTTCATGAATTCTTGTTCATTTAGATATTATTGTTGTTATTTCATGTTTTCCACCATCCATTCTCTCCCTTCACCCATATTTCTGTTATCCATCCCCCTCAGGGTTATATATCCAAGCTTGTGATAGGTTCCTCCATTCTCTCTCTCCCACCCTGCCCTCATGATATCACTATCCTCACTACTGTTCCTGGAGGGGTTATTGGTCCTGAATTTCATGTGTCAAGAGTTCTTATCTCTGCCAATGTGTGTGCTTCAGCCTAGCTGAATTTGTAAGGTAGAACTGCATAATGGAAGGTGGGGGGTGGGGGGTGGAGGCATTCGGGAACTAGAGGAGTAATGTGTCTTTTGTCAGTGTTATATTGAATTGTCCCTTCTTTGAAACCCTTCTGTGGGGAGGATGTCCAATTGTCTGCTGATGGGCTTTGGGTCTCTACTTAAGGCCCCCTCATTCACATCGATATAATTGTTTGCTTTACATCTTTTGGTACCTGACACCTGATCCCATGGACACCCTGTGATCACATAGGCTGGTATGCTTCTCCATGCGGACTTATTTGCTTCCCTGCTAGAGGAATGCTTGTTTAACTTCGTCTTTACTACCCCAGATGCTATATCTTTTGATAGCTGGTCACCATCTCCTCTCTGCACCACATTTGCTTATGCATCCATTTTGTCTTCAATGATTGTGTTAGGGAGGTGAGTATCAAAGATTTCCAGGTTATTGAAACAAAGTGTTATTGTGTTTAGGGAGGACTTGAGTCGAGGCCCAAAGTCTGTCTGCTATCTTAGTACTTTAGCATATAAATATATGTACATTGGCCTCTATTCCTGTCATTATAAATTAATATATTTATATACATACCTATAGCTATATCTCTATAAATAGATTTTGCTTCCTACTTTTTTCTTCTATTTCCTTTCACCTTCCTCCTATTCCACTATCATGCCTACCTTCCATTCAGCTCTCAGTGATTTCTCTTATATACATTGCACTTAATCTAACCCCACCATGCCGCCTCACTATCATTTTTAGGTCTCTTGTTATTCCCTCATCCCTGAGTTTGTTGACTCCTGCTCCCCCTATTTTTTAGAAAAACAAATCCAGGGATATTCATATGTGTATAAGAAAGAGCTTTATATTCAAGAGTAATTGTATATTACGAGGACATTCCCTCCCAGTCCAGATTAAGTCCCTAAGTCCAATATTAGCCCATATGTCCAATATTAGTCCATAAATTTCTCTTCAGACTCACATAGCCTTACAATAATGTAGAATGCAGGACAATCACAGGCCAGTGAGTGCCAAGTCTTGTAGATCCATTGGCAGTGGAAGCAATTCAGTGGTTGTATGGGTCTTCAGTTGGCCTCTTCAGCTCCAGAACTTTGGCTCCATCAGTGTGCCTCCATGTGGCTTGTCAACAGAAATGTGTGTCCCACCTCAGAGAGGAGGACAGGAGATCACAGAAGCCTCAGGAGGAGGCCACATCCACACAGAGGCCTCATTGCTTATGACCTGATTGACAGGCCTGACTCCATTCCTTCACTCAAGTTGGTAGGAGGTTATGTTGTTTTCTCCTCTTGCCTATCTTATATAGCTAAACATAGGGTGAAAGAAGAAGAAAAAAAGATAGATAGTTCCAGGGCTGTCTGCTGACTCTTATGAGTGTTTTCCAATTGGGTCTGATGAGGTGTCAAGCGCTGTTCCCTGAGTCAGAAGCCTATTTTCAGGATTCCTCAGGGACTTGGTTCGTTTGCTTCCCATGCTACCCTGTAAAAGTTTGTGTGTGTGTGTGTGTGTGTGTGTGTGTGACCAAAGATCCTAGATGACGTTTGATCAAGAATGCTCTAAAATTCCTTCTTATCTATAACACCTCTACTTTTTTCCCTTCTTGCAATTTATTTATGAAGAGAACAGGAAAATTGTCAGAATTTTCTATATTTAGTATTTTGCTGTTTATTTCTATGGTATCATTTTACATGTTTCCCTGCCTCTTGTGTTCTGTAAATGGAAAATTAGATTTAGAGGACTGAGCAGACACTGGTCTGACTCTTTGACAAGAAGACTGTGTACGGTGCACTCCTTTTCTGTCAGGAGAAAGATGATGTCTGATGATCTCTCTTTTGGGGATGTTAGCAGAGATTGTCCCAAATATTATTTCATTAGGTTCCTGAACCAAGTGAATGGATTATCTGTTCAAAAAAAACCCTCAAAAAACAGCAATAAAAAATAGTAAAGCAATCAGTCCTCCTTTAGAGGATAAGAGGAGTTCTGGTGACACAGAGAATGAAATGCTGGGCTGCTAACTCCAAGGCTAATGAATCAAACCAATCAGTGGCTCTTTGGGAGAGAGATAAAGCTGCCAGCCCCCATAAAGATTGACAGTGTGTGAAAACCAGTGGGAGCAGTCCGCTCGGTCCAAGAAGATTGCTATATTTCGAATTGACTCCAAAGCTGTGTCTATTGTTTATATATATATATATATATATATGTATGTATTAAAAAGTGAGCATGACCATACTGTGAGAACCTACTGCCATTGAATTTATTCCAACTCACAGTGACCTACATGGAGTATCCAAAGCTGTCTTATCCATCTTCATGGGAGCTCATAGCTTCTTTTGTGTGGAATGACTGCTGGGCTTGAGCTACCAACCTTGCAGTTGAGAACAGCAGCACCAGGCCTTCTCCTAGTGTAGTAAGTGGACTTAAAAAAATCAGCTGTGGTCTTAAAGGCTTTAGCCAACAAGTGGCCATGCAGCTCAGAAGCAACAAAGCCTACATAGAAGAAGCACACCAGCCTGTGTGACCATGAGGTGCCCAAGGGATTTGGTATCAGGCGTCAAAGAACAAAAATGATATCATTATAAATGAGGGGGAGTGCAGATTGGGGACCCAAAGCCCATCAGTAGGCGAAGTGACATCCTCTTACAGAGGGGTTGCAGGGAGGAGATGAGACAGTCAAGGTAGAGTGTGGTAACATTGAAATATGCAACTTTCCTCTAGTTCTCAAATGCTTCTGCACCCACCCAACTATCATGATCCCAATGCTATCAGACAAGTCCAGCTAGACCAAGGGATATACACTGGAATTGGAAACATGGGGAATTTAGGACAGAAGATCCCTCAGGACCAGTGGTGGGAGTGGTGATACTGGGATGGTAGAGGGAAGGTGGAATAGAAAGGGGGGACCTATTTTAGGGATTTACATATATCTCCTTTCTGGGATACTGGGAACAGGAGGGAAGTAAGTGAAGGGACACATTGGGCAGTATATGATATGAAAAAGTAATAATTTTTAAATTATTAAGGGTTCATGGGGGGAAAGGGAAATATGGGGAGCTGGTACTGGGGGCCTAAGTGGAGGGAGGATGTTTTGAGAATGATGTTGGCAGCAAGTGTTCAAATGTGGCCTGCATATAATGATGTATGTATGAATTGTCATGGGAGTTGTGGGAGCCCTCAATAAAATGATTTATAAAAAAAAAGGAGGGGGAAAGAGGAGTTTATACCAAGAGCTCAAGGAGAAAATATTTGGAAATGAATCTGGCAATATGGGTACAAATATGCTTGGTAGAAATGATGTATTGAATGTTATAAGAGCTCTAAGAGCCCCCAATAAAATCATTGAAAAAAAATCAGCTGTGTCAAATGACAAGTGCTAGCTTATATAATTAGTATATCTGTTACTTTGAAATCTCACTAAACAAAGCAAAACCTGTTGCCGTCAAGTCCACTGCAGCTGATTGCAACCCTATTCCTCGCACTCTCTCACTGCCATGAGATCATTTTGATTCACGGCGACTCTAGGACAGAGGAGAACTGCCTCCTTTAGCAGAAGCTCTCATCTCTTTCTTAAGGAGTGGCTACTGAGCTCCACCTGCAAAATTGTGGCTCACAGGCCAACATGTGACCTGTCTGACCCCCACGGCTCTTTCTGCTGTTGGTTGTTGGTAAGGGCTGTGGAGTCGCTTCCCACTTGTAGGCACCTTGTGCCCACCCCGATGAAACACTACCCAGTCCTGGACCTTCCGGACAATTGTTCTTATGTTTGAGCCTTTGATGCAGCCACTGGTCAGTCCATCTTGTTAAGGACCGTTTCTTTTTTGCTTCCCTTCTAGTCTTCCAATCGTGATGGTATTCGTCATCCAGGGACTGGGCCCTCCTGACAGCATGTCCAAATGAAGGCCTGCTGTCCTGGCCTCTGCGGAGTATTTTGGCTATGCTTTTCTAAAGCAGATTTGTTTGACTGTTTGGCAGTCCAGAGCACTTTCATTATTCTTTGTCACACCATAATTCAAATGCATCCACTCTTCTTTGGTCTTCCTTTCTCAATGTCCAACTTTCACATATGAGACGATTGAAAATGCCATGACTTGGGTCAGGTGCGCCTCAGTCCTCAAAGTGATATCTGTGCTTTTCAACACTTTAAAGAGGTCTTGTGCAGTAGATTTACCCAATGCAGGGTCACATTTGGTCTCTCGACTTTTGTTCCCCGAGCATTGAAGGTGGATTGAAGCAGGACAAAATTCTTGACAATGGTAATCTTTGCTCCGTTTAGAAAGATGTTACCTATGGGTGCAGTTGTGAGGATTTGGGTTGTCTTTACGTTGACTTGTGTAACCCCTACTGAAGGCTGTAATACTTTATCTTCATCAGCAAACGCTGCAAATCCTCTTCACGTTCAGTGAGCATTACTGCGTCATCTGCGTATCACAGATTGTGAACAAGCCTCCCTCACATTTGGATACCTCATTCTTCTTCATCGAACCCCGTTTCTCTGATTTTTTTGGGCAACACATATTTATGCCTCAAATGTTAGATTCCACGCCCTACCCCCGAGTGTATTTGAACTGATGATTATGAGGATGGCACCAGTGTTTCCCTATCAGCTCTAGTTTTTTTTTTTTTTAAGAAACAGAACATATGCCATATACCACTTTTCACTCTGCTCCTCTATGAAAAATCAGAGTGTTTCAATGTAGTATTAACTAGCCTAGAGTAGAGGAACTGCATGTTGGCTTGATTTAAAGTAGTTTGTGTTGTACTAAATATTTTGGTAACATTATACTTCACATGACATCTTTTTCCCTTTGGTATATTTGAACAGTGCAAATTACATGAATTTGGAATTTTATCTAAGTATAGCTTCACCTTTATTAGGGACTGAATAGCAGGCAGCTCCAGTTTCCTATCTTAACAAGGGGCCAGAGATAAGAGTCACTGTACAATAAATAAGGAACCCTCACGTCTATGTTTGACGGTTACTCCAAGGTTAGCTATTCGAGGCCATGG
>PVJH01042999.1:0-13899 GCA_004026705.1 Nesogale talazaci | reverse complement strand
CTAAGAGTCGGAACTGGCAAAGGTGGACTTGGGTTTTGTTTCTAACCCACTGCCTCTCTCGCTCCTGCAGCGCGGTGGCAGCCACGGAGAAGCGGGCGGTGACACCAGCTCCTCCCATAAAGCCCTGGGAATTGTCCCAGGACCAGCCCTACCTGTAACCTTGTACCCGGAGGACGGGGTCACCGGAGTCCTGCTGTGCTGCTCTTCCCCCCCCCCACCCCCCACCCCAACCGTGACCTCTCTGAGGACGAATACATCGATGTTTCTGGTTGCGTGCTCTCTCTTGAAGCGTCTGGTCCGCCGTGGGCTCAGTGTGGGAGCAGTGGGAGCTGGGTCTCCTCACTGCCGGTCCCCTGGTGGGTAGGGACAGCTGACCTCACACCCCAGTGTGTGGAGTGAGGTGACCTGGGGCAGGGCCTGGAGATGCCACTGGCCTCCTTAGCCACCTCGTGCTGCCAGAACAACAAAGAAACCAAACGGAGGGGCTTGAAAGCACAGAGGTTTCTTGTTGCTCTGGGCTGGAAATCAGGGCGTGGGGCTGGGGTGGGGGGTGGGGGGGCCTCTGTCCATCTGAGCACTCAGACCTGCCCACAGTTTGCCAAGAGATCTGCCAAGTGTCTGCAGGCCCACCAGTGCTGTGTGCAGTCCTGCACCTTTAACTGGGAGTGGTTCGTGGAGGGCCCCTTCCTGCTCCACCGTGGCCGGGCACGAACACCTGTCCTGTATGGGCAAGCAGGAGGGCTGGGCTGGGGGGGAGTTCCACTGACCCACGGCTGGTGGGTGCAAACCCACCAGCTGTTGGCAGGAGCAAGAGGAGGCTGTGCTCCCATAAAGATTTCAAGTCATCCGACGTGACGATCGCCACTTCACGTGTGCTGGTTGGTGACCATGGGGTGCATGTGTCTGTGTGGTTTGCAGTTCCTGCAACCACCTGCAGTTTGCTGCCACGTACATCTTCCACCCTCACCCCAGGCCGAGGACAAATGCTGCTGCCACTCCAAAGAACGTTTTTCAGACTGTCAAAAGTGATTCACTGGGCTGAGCCCCGGTGGCCTAGTGGTTGTGTGCGCATGGGACTGCAGCCCCAGGGTTGGGGGTTCAAACCTGGCAGCAGCTCTCCAGGAGCAAGGCTGGGCTTCCTACTCCCACCAGGGCAGTGATGTCTCAAAAAAAATAAATAAAAAGCAAAGTGAACCAAAAGATTTAGTCTCTCGGGAGTCCCCTGGGGCAGTCCCTGTAAGGTCACTGTGATTCTGAACGACCCCGGGGCAGGGAGCAGGCAGGAGCTTCTGGGTAATCCACAGGAGGGGCCCTGCTAGAAAGTCTGACTTCCCTGGGAGTGGGAGGCCCTGGGGCCTGGGCTGGAGGACCTCGGGCTTGGGAGAGCCGGCCAGCCATGGCTGGGTGGGAGGGGGCGCTGCCAAGACGGCGTCCGAGCACGGACTTGGGCAGGCAGGGAGCTTGCTGGAGGACATCATATAAAGGATCTTTCCCTCTCTCCTGTCCAGATCCGGCCGCCAATCAGCAAGCGCAGGCAGGGGTAGGCTGGTGGTGGCAGCCAGTGAGCAGGAGTGGATGCTGGGGGCGGGGGCGGGGCCCCACAGAAACATGGCCTGAGCCAGAACCTTGGAGTCAGGGCGTGTGGGGCAGGGAGGCACTGGGCGCCAGAGGGAAAGGCAGGGCCAAGCGTGGCAGCCGGAGCTCGGGGAAAGGTGACCTGAAGCCGAGCTGTGCCGGCCCACGCCGTGCCCACGCAGGAAGCTTCTCAGTAGGTGAAGATAAGCGCGTGCCCCTGAGGTGCCAAGTCTTGAAATCCTAACCCTCCACCAGATGGAGGAGATGTGTACACTTCTGGGCACCAGCCTGCAACATTATCTCCTGCCCTCTGGAGCTAGTCCTGAAGTTGAGAGCAAGCCCGGACAAGGTCACCGGCCCAGCCAGAGCAGCCAAGGGAAAAGTGACCAGCTCTCCAGAGAGGGGAGGCCCTGCCCCGGGGCTGAAGCATCCTGGGGGTTTCCCAGAGGAGGTGGTCACCACGTGAGAAGCTGACAGTCAGTGCAGACAACAGTCCTGGAGAGCCCCCAGGCCAGCTGTGCCCTGGGAGGTGTCCCCTGACCTGTGGACGGGGGTGTAAATGGAGAGTGGGACAGACCCTCTTGCCCTACCCCACCCACCCACCCTGCAGCACCTGGTCCACGAGCACCCGGATTCCCCAGCCACCCCAGGAGGCAGTTACGGACTGATGTCGCAGCCACCCTTATGACTCAGTTGACCAGGCTCGCTCAGCTGCTACTGCCCGGCCACTGCGTCCTCCAAGTTTATTCTGGCGCCGCAGAATAAACCTAAGATTCTGAACCTCAAAGTTCAGGTGTCCGCCCCTCCAGAAAGTACCATATCCCAGTCATTAGCCCCCCGGGAGGCACAAACTGTGTGCACTCAACGAAAGGCTGGTAGTTTGAAACCCACCGGGTGGCACTGCAGAAGACGGGCATGGCAGACTGCAGCGACCAAGGAAGCCGGACGGAGGCGGGCTGCCCTTTAACCCTCAGGGTCTGTGGGTTTCTTGTCCCCTCCTCCCTGCCGTGAGGTGCCATCGCATCTGGACAGACCCAGAATGACCGTACGCACAAGAGTAAAACACTGCTCTGTCCCGTGCCAGTCGCACAACCGTTTCCGTCCCCACGCCCGTTGTTGCGTCCTTCCATCTCCCTGGGGGACCTTCCTCTCCTTCACTGCCCCTCTGCCAAGCCTCAGGTCCTCCTTCAGGGACTGGTCTTCCCTGACAACTTGTCCAAAGTCTGTAAGATGAAGTCTTGCCACCTGTGGCTTTAAACAGCACTCTGGCCGTCCTTTTTTTCTGAGACAGACGGTCTGCCATTTTAGCAGTCCTCAGTCCTTTCAAAGTTCCTAATTTAAGGCGATTTTTCTCTGACCTTCTTTGTTAGATGTCCAACTTTTACGGGCATAGGCAATGCAAAATACCGTGGCTCAGGCAAGGCACACCGTAGTCTTTTTTTGTTTGTTTGTTTTTTGGACATCACTGCTCTCCGGCGGTGGGAGTAGAAGGCCCAGCCCCACGGCTGGAATTGAACCTCCGTCCCAGTGGGCCGCAGTCCCGCGCACAACCACTAAGCCACCGGGGCTCAGCCCTGTAGTCTTTCAACGTAATATCCCTCCCCCTCTAGGTCAGGGGTGTCAAGCGGGCAGCCCCTGAAGTAATTTTTGCGGCCCACTAGGCTCTGAAATAAAAAGAAAATAGAAAAAAATTGTTATGAAAATAGCACTTAGACAATACCGTACACACGATTCCCTCGTTAACCCTTTTAACTACTGAAGATGAGTGAAATTACAAAATCAAAGTTGCGGCTGAGCCCTGGTGGCGCAGTGGTTGTGTGCGGGACAGCAGCCCACAGGGTTGATGGTTCAAATCCAGCAGCAGCTCTCCAGGAGCAAGGCTGGGCTTCCTACTGCCACCAAGGTAGTGAAGCCATAAAAAAACCCACAAAAATCAAAGTTGCTCATTTTCATTGAGTTTGACACCCCTGCTCTAGGTAATGGTAACAGAGATGGAAAGTACGTTGAAAATAGGCTGAGCCCCCGTGGCGTAGTAGTTGTGCGCGGGACTGCGGCCCACTGGGTTGGAGGTTCAATTCCAGCTCCCAGGAGCAAAGGCTGGGCCTCCTACTCCCACCACCTGAGGGCAGTGATGCCTAAAAACATAAATAAGTAAAAAGAAAATAACTTCTCACTTGAATTTGTGTATCTGCGCATGCTCACGAATGGATGGGGAGCCATCCCCCCTTCCTCTTTGAAGACAAGAGATTACAACCATTGTGTTAATAGGAGTTCTAAATAGACCCATTTCTTTTCTTTTCTTTTTGCTTGTTTGTGGGCATCACTGCCCCCTGGTGGGAGTAGGAGGCCCAGCCCTGCTCCTGTAGAGCGGCTACTGGATTTGAACCAACAACCTTGTGGGCTCCAGTCCTGCACACAACCACTGTGCCACCATGGCTTAGCCCAATAGACCCATTCCTGAGTTATCAAAAACCTAAAAACATATTAGAGGAAAAATCCAACTCTCTGCCCTCCAGTCAATTCCGATTCAGGAATGCACTGGTAGGAGGTTTTGGGGGCTGTCAGGCTTTCCGGGAGCAACTTCATCTTTCTCCCCTAGGGAAGGCTGGCGCAGGTACCGGTTAAAACCAGGGAGTGGCGACATCCCCGTAGGGAAGGGTTGTGGAGGAGAGATAAGCCAGTCAGGGTACAGTTTACCAACATGAAACATGCAAGTCTCCTCTAATTCTCAAATACTTTCTTTCCCCGCACTGTCATGATCCCTAGTCTACCTTACAAATCCGGGTAAGCTAGAGGCTGTACGCTAGTACAGATAGGAACCGTGTTTCACCGGGAATCCAGGACAGATGATCCCTTCAGGACCAGTGGTGAGAGTGGCGATGGGGGGTGGGGGTGGGGGGAAATAGAAAGGGGGAACTGATTATAATGGGTCTACATATAACCTCCCTCCTGGGGTACAGACAACAGGGAAGTGGGTGAAGGGAGACATCGGACAGTATGCGATATGACAATAATAATTGATAAATTATCAGGTTCAAGAGGGAGGAGGGGGGGGAGAGGGAGGGGAAATGAGTTAATTCCAAGGGCTTAAGTAGAAAGCAAATGTTTTGAGAATGATAGCAACAAATGTAGAAATGTGCTTGGCATCCCATGGATTTTGATAAGAGTTGTATGATATATATATATATATTTAAGTGCAAAGGTAAAACAACAACCAGGGAATGGGGGAAGGAGGCGGCAGGGTGCCTCCACCAGCAGCTGCCATCCATGCACGTCTGTTGCGCGCCGAGCCGAACCCTGCTCCCCACGCGGCTTCCGAAGCCCCGGCCTGGCCTTTCTTCCCAGATGCCTCTGGGTGGGGCCAAAGCGCCAAGGTTCCCGTGGAGGCGGGTCAGAACTGGCAGCCCCCGAAACTGCCCGGTCTGTCGGGAGCACGTGAACCCTCGTGGGCAGCCCCGGGCCAGGAAGGCCCCGTGCAAGTCCCAGCTGCCGTCCCGGAGCCCTCGGAGGGCTTGGCGTCCCGGCGCGCGTTGAAGGTCCTCGCAGCCCGGGGCTCCGCGGGACCCGCGCCGTCGGCCCCGCCCACCGGCCCGCCTGGTGCCCAGTGCGCGTGCGCGGGGACAGGAGCGAGGCCGGCGCGCGGCGGAGGCAGCGCGGCGAGCGGCAGGATGGCGCGGGCGGGAGCGCGGCGGACAGCGGCCGTGGGCCTGGCGCTGCGACTGCTGCTGGCTCTCGGCCTCGGGCTGGGGGCTGCCGCGAACCCGACCGGGACCCCGGTCCCGATGCCGGCTGGCGCCGCGTCGCTGGCCCCAGGTGAGTGAACCCCTGGCTGCCACCCTCCGGCAGCCCCGGGCCCGCCCTCGCGTGCCGACGGCGCCTGGCTATTGGCTGCGCCGCCTGTCCGTCCCAGACACTCCCCTCCACCCACGTGGCTTTTGACGTCTTAGCTCCGGTGCAGGTAGGGGGCCTCCGCCTCAGCGGCCCCCCCCCCCCGCCCCCGCCCCCGCCCTCTATTCCTTTCACTGCCGCACGGCCGCCCTGCTGATGCTCTGCTCCTCCTCTGCTTCCTAGCCCCCCATGGTCACCTCCAAGCTGCCCTTCACCCAGTGTGGCCGGGCGGGCGCCTCCAGGCCACCTTCGCTACCTCCCCCCACGCTGGCTACCAAGATCACGTGGCTGCGTTTCCTCGGCGACAACCCCCCCCACCCCCACCCCAGGCTTTGCTGCCTGCTGCGTTTCGCCCTCTGGCTTTAGACAATGAAAGCTGCCACCTTCTGAATGAGTATCCCCTTCTGGACACATTGGTTTCCCGCCCCAGTGACGGCAGTGGCCTTCTCGGAGGTCTTTAGCCACGTTCCCCTTTGAGGCCTCCCGAGGGTGAGAGAGGCCTTCTGTGCCCATAAGCGTTCCCTGATTTTCAGGTGTGAACCTAGGTCCTCACCTTTCCCCCTAACGGAGGGGCATCTCCCACCCACCCAAGCAAACAAACAAACAAAAACAGCTACCCCATAGGGCAGAATAGAACTCCCCAGGTTTTTCAAGGCTATAACTGTTTATAGGAGTAGACTGCCCCATCTACCCTCACCCCATGACCCTGCCTTTTCCCGCTAATATTCCTGGGGTTTTTTTTGGGGGGGAAGGAGATGCAAGAAGAGCATAAAACTCGACCTACTTGGTGTCTCCACCCCCAGGACATGGCACAGGTTCCAGATGAGGAAACTGAGATGGGAAGGGAAATTCCCTGAGTGGGGCTTCTTCCGGCAGCAGGTAGCTGGCCCTGGGGAGTAAGTTGTGTCTGGAGACCGGCAGAACCCCCAGTGGTCAGGGAAGGAAACTGGGTTCCTGGACGTCCCCAGCCCTTCCGGACTCCAAGAGGGCCATGCTCAGAATGGCCTGCAGCCATGGAATGAGTGTGGGCAGGAGGGGAGGCCGACAGGAGGGCCAGGTGAACAAACAAGACAGCTGGAGTGCACCCACCCTGCAGTCTTCTCTGGGGTGCCAGCCCTGTTGCCCCCAGAGAATGATTTCAGTTACCTCTGCCTCCCTGTTGCTGGCACAGGTACCAACCTCTCTTGACCCACTCTTCCCTGTCAGAATCCAGTAGGGCTCTGATTCCACCCAGACTTAAGTCTGGACCCCGTGTGACCTTTGTCCACTTATTAGCAGGCGCCACTTGGGGGGAGTGGGGCATGAGGTCTAAGAGGCATGACCTTGACCTCCACTGAGTGCCCAATCACAGGGCATGGAAGTTACTAGTTTAAGGACTGTTATTTTTTTTCTCTTTTTGGCATCACTGCTCTGGTGGGAGTGGGAAGCCCAGCCTTGCTCCTGGAGAGCTGCTGCTGAATTTGAACCGACAACCTAGTGGGCCGCAGTCCCGCACACCACTACTACACCACCGGGGCTCAGCCCTTAAGGACTGTTCTTATGAGCAGGGAGTCTCAGAATTGTGCAAATGGTTAATGTGCTCAGCTGCGATCCAAAAAATAGTTGTTGGTGGTTTGAGCCCACCTTGGAGGTGCCTCGCAAGAATGGCCTGGCACTGCAGTCTTTGGGTGAAGCATCCCAGGGCCACCAGCTGGCCATCTGGAGCCTGGTAACGACTGTGGGCTCAAGGGGAGACAGCTTCTGGCTCCGTAGCCTGGCCTGGCCACCGCAGTGTCTGTAGATGGAACTGCCTAGAGCAGCCTGGGTGAGGGGAGCGAGCCCCATGCATGCTCACCGAGTGGCAGCGCCAGTTAGCTTCTTCCGCTCCAGCTTCTTGGCCTATCTCTGGGTGGTGGCAGCCTGCGACCCCCAGGTACCTGGCATAGGGCCTGGACTCGTGTGACGGAGCCCCAGGCCTCACTTGGCTCGTCCTGCAGACCCCAGTGCAGTCTCGTGCCCGCCCACCAACTTCCAGTGCCGCACCAGCGGTGTCTGCCTGCCCATCGCCTGGCGCTGTGACAGTGATCGCGACTGCTTGGATGGCAGCGATGAGGAAGAGTGCAGTGAGTGGCCACGCCCCCTGAGGAGGGGCCTGTAGGGGGCGGAACTTGAGGGGGTTGAGTCTGAAGTAGGAGGAGACCCCCCTGGGTGGGTCTGGAAAGGAGGCAGCGCCACGCCTGTGGGGCGGAGCTTATGGGGAAGGTGTGGCCTATTAGACGAATTGCCCATAGAAAGGGGTGTGGCTTTAAGGGGATTGGACAGTGGTAGGCAGGGAAAGGGATGGGACTTAGGGGTGTGTGGGGCGGGATTTGTAGGTGTCTAGTTTAAGAAGAGGTGGGGCTTAGGCAGGGAGCCGAGCTGGTGGAGTTGAGGGAGGGGCAAGGGTCTGGGCGTCTTGTGGGGTGGTACTCCCATCGAATGGGTGTCCACCGGCCTGGGGTGGTCAGGCTAGCGGAGGGCTGGGCAACGGGAGGACTCGCCCCTCTGCGCGGGGATCCTGACCCTGTGCCCCCGACTGTCCAGGAATCGAGCCCCCAGGCATCGAGCCGTGTGCCCAAGATGGGCAGTGCCTGCCACCCACTGGCTGCCCGGGTGGTCAGGGTAAGAACTCTCCCAACTGCAGCCCCCGGCCCTGCCCGGTGGGCGAGGTGCGCTGCGCGCAGGGCGGTGACTGCATCCCACACACGTGGCGCTGCGACGGCCACCCGGACTGCCCTGACTCCAGCGACGAGCGAGGCTGCGGTGCGTGCCCGGGACCTGGGCGTGGGGCTGGGCTGGTGGTAGACAGGGCACGTGCCACCGAGCGAGCCACGAGACATGTGCGGGCGCATCCGCTGGCACCTGCCTCCTGGTCCCTGCACGAGGCACGCGCAAAACTCGACCCATCGCGACTCTCAGTGACCCGACTGGGGAGGCTAGATAGGGGAGAGCTGCCCCCGGGGAGGTGCCTAGGCCAGACACCTTTAGGGGAGCCACGGGCTCCCGCTCTCCCACGGAGCCGCGGGTAGGTTGCAAGCCCCAACATTTTGGATGGTAGTTGAGCACTTAACCATTGCACTCTCATTTCCAGACTCTGCCCAGGCTGGGTGTGGGTGAGCCCCCTGGGTTCCGGGGGGCTCTGGAACTCCTTGGCCTGGGTGTCCCCCGCCCCAGCTACTGAATGCTTCTGCCCCTTGCAGGGACCACCGAAACCCTCCAAGGAGGACCTGCTTCGACTACAGTGATCCCCATGATACTGGAAGGGGTCACCTACTTTAGCAGCGCCGAGGACCAGGACGAGGACCAGGCTGAGGGCCAAGCCGAGGACCAGGCTGAGGGCCAGTCTAAAAACGAGAGTGTCCTGGGAGTCATCACAGTCGCTGGTGAGAAGAGAACCCCACTACCTCCCCCACACTGCACCCCCCTGGGGCTTGGTCGGGGGAAGCTGGGGGCTCTTTGGAGTTCTCTGGCATCGTGGACTCCTCTCCTCCCATGCTCTCCTCTGTCTCTCTACCCCCCACAGCCGTGCTGAGTGCCGTCCTGGCCGCTGCAGCCCTCCTGGCCTTGTGCCAGCTCGTCGGGCCCGGGAGGCACCTGAAGGACACCCTGGTGATGTCCGAGAGCAAGGCCTTTCTGCTCTGAGGTTCCCCCTGGTGACCCGCTTTCACCCCACCTGCATCTCCCTGCGAGCCCTCCTCTTCTCTCCAGCCCCCTCTGCACTGACCTGCTGCTACTCTCCCCGGAGGGGGCACCGAGCCGAGATGGAGGATCCACGGGCAGAGGCTGGGGGGCAGCCTTGGGGTCTGGCCTCTTCTGAGGAGGCAGCACCCTATTTTCAGCTGCCCGCCAGCCAGGCCCTGGAGCTTGGGGTGGTCCCCAGAGACTTCCCTGGGTGGGAAGGCCTGGCCTGGGGACCACACTCCCCCAGAATGGGTTGGCTCCCAGATCCCTCGGGGGTGGGACAGCCCCACATCGGACACTCCTGCTGCCTTGTCTGAGAAGGGTGATTAAAGGTGGCTCCCTCTCCGTCTGTCTGGTCCTCTGTCTTTCCGTCTGGGCAGCTGGGGGACCTGAGTAGCTGGTAAGGTAAGGACAGCTAGGGCCTGGGCATCCCAGGTTTCGCTGCCACCCCTCTTCCCTGGTGGAGTGTCCAGTGCCCCTTGGCTACTTGGCCCGTCACATCCTCAGGTTCTTGTGAGCATGGCCAGGTAGAAGACAGCCTTCCTGGGAGCGTCTCTGACGGAGGGCCAAGCTCAGCCTGTGTCTTCCCTGCTCAGAATTCCTCCTCTGACATGGAAGCTGCACATCCCAGCCTCAGCTCCGGACAGCTGTGACCTTTAATTTCCTGAATGGGGCGTTGGGGTCCCCATGAGTGACCTCCATGACCTCTTCTGGCAACCTAGGAATCCCTCTAGCTTTCGCCCAAATGGAAGGACATTAGAACCAAGACCCAGTTTCCCTCGGGCTATGAGCCAGCCCCAGCCCCCTCCGTGGTCAGAGGGTCTGGTGGGCATGGGAGAACTGGAGGGCCTTCCTGGAGGCGGTTGAGCTCAGCTTGGAGCCCCTTTGGGTTCATTGGGGCCTGGGCAGTACTGCCGGGGACGGAATTCTCAGCCAGGCTGGGCAGGGGCAGTGGGAACCGTGCCAGGATATGGAGGGATGCTACTAGCAAGGTGGGCTATGTGCTGGGCTCCTCATCGTGAGGTCACCAGTTCGCGGCGCACCACCAGTCTCTGCGGGAGAGAGATGAGGCCGCCCACACCTGCGCAGAAGGCCTGTCTCAGGAGCTCACAGGGGCAGCCCTGCCTTGGCCTACCTGCGGTGTCACTGCGTCGGAGTGGATTCGATGTGGGCCTTTGGTTTGGGCAGGGATCTCATCCTGGTGGCATCTCCCCTTTTCTTTCTGGATCCCCAAGCTTCCCAGGGCCGGACTCAAGCCCCACCTTCCATTTCTCCAGCCTCTGTCACTAAGCACAGACGACCAATGCCCAAGGGGATTATAGTCACTGTAAATGCATCCCCAGTCCATTTCCACTCATGACAACACCTCCCAGCCCCCCAGGAAAGGACGGAGCTAAGCCACTGCTTTCCCCAGACTCACTTTATGAGCGGATTTGGCTGGTGGTTTACAGAGCACGTTGGTTTTGCAGCATGGATTGCTGTTCCCCCCATGTCACAGCAGCCCTCCCTGTGTTCCCCATTCCTCCTCTTCTCCTTTCCTGTCTTCTGACCTTTTACCCTGGGCCGGTGCCGCCGCCGCCCCATGCTCTCCTAGGGCTGGTGGGTCTAAGGATGGGACTCTCCTGGCTCTGTGGTGCCCCATATAGGCCTGCCTATGTGTGGCTGGAAGCGAAGTCACGAGGGGACATTCAGTTTCAAGTTCAAGCCTGAAGGGTGTGTGAGGACCCAAGACTAAACTTTTTTTCTGGGCGGGGGGCCGGGGGGGGCGGGTGCACGCGGCATCACTGCCTCTGGTCGTGGGCGCTACCCAGCGCTGCTCCTGAGAGCCGTAGCTGGATTTGAACCGCCAAGCCCACGGGCCGCGGTCCCGCACTCAACCACTTACGCCACCGGGGCTCCGCCCCCCAAGACTAAACTTTTAAGGTTTCCGACAGACAACCCTTTGGGCTAGCAGCTCAGGCAAGTGTTTGACCCGCTGCGCCAGGGCACCGTAACGACTACAGGGGCTTCATCGACAGCACATCCATGGGGAACAGCTGGAACATCTGGAACAGCTTCCCAGCCACACACACGATCTGGTGTTACAGACACCCTGGCTCGGTCCTTTATCCTCGTGCCTAGCGTTGAAGGTGACCTTAAGTACCACAAGGAGGGCAAGGGGCTCCCCGGGCGTGGGGGCGGGGCTGTGGCCTGGCTATGTCTCCTGGGAGCTGCACGTGGCAGGCAGCCGGTCCCCGGACAGAGCACCCACGCCAGGAGCTGGCAGGTTTGACTCCTTCGATGTTTGTTTGGAAGGCAGGACTCGCTTCTCCAGCCACCACCCTTCCAGGAAGCCATTTCCAGGAAATGCCAGCCAGGTTCCGGCTGAAGAGCCCAGGGTGGGAGCATGTCCAAGAGCAGAGGACAGTCCGGGTGCCCTGTGCCCTGGGGGTTCAGGACCCTGAGCCCAAGTGTGTTATGTTACTCCAGGTAAACTAGAGGAACAAATTCATAGACACGCATATGGATATAAGGAGAAGGTTTATGGGCTGAGCCCCGTTGGTGTAGTGGTTGTGTGCGGGACTGTGACCCACTGGGTTGGCAGTTTAAATCCAGCAGCAGCTCTCCAGGGGCAAGGCTGGGCCTCCTACTCCCACCAAGGCAGTGATGCCCACAAAAAGAAAGCAAGAAATACAAAAAGGAAAAGGTTTATATACAAGAGGAATGAGACATTGAAAAAGCATCCCAGCCCAGTCCAGTTCAAAGTCATAAGTCCAATATTAGCCCATATGCCCGTTATCAGTCTATAAAGTCTCCTTCCAACTCACAAAGTCACAGGTCAGTGGGTGCAGAATCCTGGTGCCAGCAGGGGTCTCCCCATGGCTCCTCGCTTCCAGGGCTCAGGGTCCATCAACAGCATCCAGTGGTGGCAGAAGCCACAGCGCTGGCAGGGCTCTCCACGTGGCTTCTCCAGCTTCAGAGGTCTGGTTCCATCAGGGTAAGGCTGTATGGCTTCTCCAGCTCCTGGGACTCTGCCATCTTGTCTTCTCTGTAGTTTGTTGCCTCAGAGACTGATTCCCAACAGCTGGGGAGACAGCTCCTCATCTCCACCAGGGAAATACCTCGAGATTTCCCAGAAGTCTCAGGAGAAAGCCATGCCCACACACACAGAGGCCTCATTGGCTACTCAATGGCTATCTCCAGATGAACAGGCCAGACTTCACCCCTACATCTCAATCATGAAATTGACATAAGCACATGACCACCACACCAAGACTTGGGGCATTCACACGTCAGCCCCTCACACAAACCCCAGTCCTCAAAAAAAGCTTAAACCATCCCCTGAGTTCATCCCGGTTCAAGGAGGTCCCATGGGTGTCCAGTGGCTGAACAGTTGGGAGCAGGTTGGCAGGCCTTTCCTCAAAGGCACCTTGGAGTTGGCTGGCCACCCAGCCATCCTGGGACTTCTGGTGGCTTGCTGATTGCACATTGGGCCACTAACCAGAAGGTCAGCAGTTCGAAACTCCCAGCTGTTCCTCTTGGGCATGATGGGGTTTTCTACTCCAGACCACAGTTTCTGTCTGGAAGACTCACAGGGACAGCTCCAGCCTGGTCCTCAGCATTGACTGGATGACAGGAGTGAGCCCTTAGGCAATCACCATCACTGCAGAGACAGGAAGCATCCACACCGGGGGGGGGGGGGGGGGGGGGGGGGGGGGGGGGGGGGGGGAGGACCCAGGCCACAGGAAGGCAGCCATGTCACCAAGGACTGCGGGGCGCTGGAGCTGAAATAGACCAGGCCCATTCTCCAGAGAAGGCCCCCTGGATTCCCACTCCCAGACTCACAAACTATGAGAAACTACTGCCCCCCCCGCCCCCCGTGACCTTCATATCACAGCCAAGCCAGGAGCTACAACCATGGCCCTGACCTCTGAGGGTGGGGTGTAGGGCACCCATGATGAGGGGACAAATGGCAGAGTGGGTCCGAGATCTCCTGAGTGCCAGGGAAGGCGGATGTGAGGTGGCTGAGGAATGAAGGGGGGTATGTGAGGGAATGAGGGGTGGGGGGTGTGCAGGTGTCCAGGCTTTGGCCCTTCCGAGATAAAAATCTCTCACCTGAGACATTCTCCGCTCCATCTAGTGTTAAGACATCTTCAGCACCCAGATAGGAAGCCCGGCCCCAGGAACATGCCTTTCTTATCCCCCTGCCTCGCCCCCCACACCTCAGCCAATTGCTGCTGTGGGGTGGGGGGTGCCATGGAGTGGATCGCAGCTCCCAGGGTACCCGAGGCAGCTCCATCTTCTCTGGAGTAGATGCCCCAACCACTGGCGGTGTTGGGGGGCAGCCAAGTGCTTAACTGTTGCGCCACTGGGACACCAGACCTCAGTGACCACTAATGGGCTTTTTGGAGCCACGGACTTCCCGGCTTGGGACACATTTTCCTGGAAGCAGAATCCGACCTGGCGTTAGACATCTTTCACAGCAAGGACTTTATTACTCCCCCAACAGCCTTTGCATAGACCACCTAGTAACAGTCATGGTGCCCAACATGCCGGGCAGCCAGCCCCGCCCCTGCCAGCTGTCCATTTCCGTCTTCCCTCCTCGCTCTTCATGGATACTGGGTGTCCCCTCTGTCACAGTGCCCTCTCTGGTCCCCCTGCTTGCCCTAGACAGGTTCTGGTGGATGTCTAGCTGACCTTACCCTCCCCTTTGTGAGCGACCCTTGACACTCAGCCCTGTGTGTGCATGGCCCACCC
>PVJH01042998.1:0-13824 GCA_004026705.1 Nesogale talazaci | reverse complement strand
AAAATCCACATGGAAGAAGGGACACCAGCCTGTGTGCTCAGGAGATGTCGATGAGATCAGCTATCAGGCATCAAAGAACAAACAATCCTATCAATGTGAATGAGAGGGGGTGTGGAGTGAGGATCCAAAGCCCATGTGTAGGCAACTGGACATCCCTCCCTTACAGAAGAGCTGCCGGAGGAGACACGCCAGGCGGCTTGCAATGTATCAATATGAAACACACAACTTTCCTCTAGTTCTTAAATACTTCCTCTCCACCTCCACCACTATCACCATCTCAACTATACCTTACAAATCCAGCTAGATCAGAGGATGTACACTGGGACATATAGGAAGTGGAAACACAAGGAAATCAAAACAGATAATCTCTTCACAGGACCAGTGATTAGAGTGGCAATACCGGGAGGGTGGAGAGGAGGTAGGGTAGGGAGGGAGAACCAATTACAAGGATCTATATATAAGCCCTTCCCTGAGGGACAGACAACAGAAAGATGGGTGAAGGGAGACATCAGACAGAGTAAGACATAACAAAATAACAATAATTTATAAATGATAAAGGCTTCATGAGGAAGGGGAGGCAGGGAGAG
This sequence comes from Nesogale talazaci, assembly GCA_004026705.1. Classification (NCBI taxonomy): domain Eukaryota; kingdom Metazoa; phylum Chordata; class Mammalia; order Afrosoricida; family Tenrecidae; genus Nesogale; species Nesogale talazaci. Next base: position 13,237 of record PVJH01042998.1, on the reverse strand, counting down.
GGGAAAAATGAGGAGCTAAGAGAAAGCAAATGTTTTGAGAATGATGAGGGCAACATATGTGTTGATGTGCTTGACACGAAGGATGGATGTATGTATTATGTCAAGAGTTGTGGCTGAGCCCCGGTGGCGTAGTGGTTGTGCGTGGGACTGCGGCCCACTGGGATGGAGGTTCGATTCCAGCTCCACGGAGCAAAGGCTGGACCTCTTACTCCCACCACCTGAGGTCAGTGATGCAAAAAAAAAAAAAAGAGTTGTACAAACCCCTAATAAAACTATTTTTTGTTTTGTTTTTGGCATCACTGCCCTCTGGTAGGAGTGGGAGGCCCAGCCTTGCTGCTGCTGGATTTGAACTGCCAAGCCCGCAGTCCTGCAAGCAGCCACTGTGCTACCGGGGCTCAGCCTAATAAAACTATTTTAAAATAAATAATTTACTAGCCATGTGCTTGTATTCATCCTTTATCAATTTCTCTGAAAGGGATTTTATTATAGAAATTCATATTTTGGTTAACATGTCCCACAAAACTCAAACTGTACACCATTTACATCAGTTTTCTACTATCCTTCCAGGCTGCAAAGAGAATTTAGGTCAAACTTTGTTGCATCAATTCAAACAGTCCTCTTCATCCAAAGTATCAAAAATCTTTGATGGACAATCAAAGACTGGGGGAAAAAAATAACAGCCCCAAGTAAATGTTTAGGCCACTTAAATGAGAAAAAGTTACCAAAATATTAATTCCAAATAAAACCAGAAATTCTCATTTAGGGCAAGCTGTTTTACCACTCCATGCTTCTTGTTTCATGGGTCCAATGAAGATTTGAAAAAACTTTATCATTGACAAAGACACAGGGCAGTGATGCAAAGAAAAAAATTTTTTTTCAGGCTCATAGTAAGACTGGAGGTTTTCTTTGGCTTTGAAGACTGTGAAACAAGCACAAAATTAAACAGTCAAAAATCACTTGAGAGGTCTGTGTCACCTTCTTTGAACTGAAATTGTCTTATGTATTAAAAATAAGGAAAACACTTAAGTTACCAAAGCTACCACCGGTATCACACCAATGTTGCTAATAGGGAAGATGGTGTGGTATGCATGGCAAGTGTTTATACCAGTTTCCCAAGTTTCTCTATGGCTCAGACTCTCTGGCTCTGAAATAAACAGAAGGGTAACAGTAACTGTAACTCCTAGTCATGGAGACCGCAGGACACAAAAGTAACTGGAAGATCCCTGCTTCATGGAAAGGGAACCTATCCCTTTCTTACCTACCCTCACCCCACCCCCACCCCCACCCCTGTAAGAAACAGCCAGTTCTCATTCTGTTTTCAATGCTACATTTCATGGGGATGAAGACAGGTGCTTCTATTAAGCACGGTTATAAAATGAAGTTTATGCTCCATCATAAATGTCCTGTTCTCAAAGGGAGGGCCAGCTTCTGCACTGAGTAGTGGCTTTACTAGAAAAAGAAGTGGGTCAAATTCTGGCTATCACCCATCAGCTGGACAAGACATTCGTTTATTACTGTCTGCTGATGAGTAAAATGGAAGCAGGGTGATTCGTCTCACAAAGCCATAAAGGTAAAGCATCTGGCAGAGATTCAGAGTATAACTAAGGTTAAAGTTAGCTGCCATCCCCCACTGAGGAAGGAAGATATTTGGGAAGGCTCCTGAGTTTCAACAAGTCTATTTGCCTGCTATTTATCTGCCTTTCGGTGTATATTTAACAATCAGATAGCTTTCTACTAAGTACAAACACGTTTCTACTTTAATTAGCTAATTTGGCCTATGCTGAACTGAAAAGTGACAATAGAAGAAAAAGCAGGAAAAAGGTTATATTCTATATTTTCCAGGTCATCACCTCTAGAAAACAAGTTCCTTTGTTATGATGTTGGCAGGGATGTTGGTGTGCTGAGGGACCATTAATTTGGAGCTTTCTCATTACAAATCCCCTGAGTATATAATTTGTGGTATATCCTCCTGCATTTGAATGCAATCAGTGTGTACTGGGCTTAAAATCGTCTATGCAATTAATCTGCCATCATTAGCGAAATAAAGAATAGTATAGAGTCTGCAGCTTAAACAATCTTATCTCCCCAGAGGATCCCCTTATGTACATAGAGTAACAGCAATTAATAGTTCGTTTTGAGAAAAAAATAGTTCGTTGTGTGTGTGTGTGTGTGTGTGTGTGTGTGTGATCACTGTCCTGGTGGGATAATAGTTCATTTTTAATGAGTTTCTATGACCACTGGGGAATGAGTTCTTGTTTTAGTTTTAAACCTCGGCTTTCTAACAAAGATACTATCTAGCCTAGATTCTAGATGTTAAGGAAAACCAGTGCTTAAACTAAAGTCAACAATGACATTTCATTAGTTTCTATTTTGGGGGGCGGGGGTGGCGCACCACTGCCCTCTGGTGGGAGTAGGAGGCCCAGGCTTGCTCCTAGAGAGCTGCTGTTGGATTTGAACCACCAAGCAAGTGGGCCGCAATCCCGCACACAATCACTATGCCACCGGGACTCAGCCCTTCATTAACTTCAAAAATGAAATTATTCTTAAAACTGGGCTGGGGCTGAGCCCCGGTGGTGTAGTGGTTGTGCGTGGGACTGCGGCCCACTGAGATGGAGGTTCGATTTCAGTTCCATGGAGCAAAGGCTGGGCCTCCTACTCCCACCACCTGAGAGCAGTGATGTCCCCCCCAAAAAAGAAACTGGGCTGAGCAAACACCTACAAAACTTTAAAAATATGTCCACAAAGATGCATATTCAGAAGTCTGGAAGGGGGTTCAGTCAGTGACTGTGTACACTAAAGATTCCAAGGAATTAGTCTGCAGTCGTTCTTGATCGTGTGAACAAAGCACATCAAGTGAACACACACGCAAACTGCACAGAGGTCAACAAAGCACACCTACAGTTATCTTATTAGAAATAAGACTTTCACATCTTTTTATAGATGAGTGGTCTTGTGTGTGTGTGTGTGTGTGTGTGTGTGTGTGTGTGTGGCATCACTGCCTTGGTGGGAGTAGGAAATCCAGCCTTGCTCCTGGAGAGCTACCTGCTGCTCGATTTGAACCATCAACCCTGTGAGCTGCAAGACAATTGGTCTTCTAAAGATCAAATCACTTTCTCACAAGGTTATCATCACACAAAAGTGTAAGAAGGCAGAAGAGATGGTAGTAGTGGGTAGGTATCACCTTAATCATCTTATGAAAAGAAATCTGACTTTTGTTCTCAGTTCCTTCTAGCCCAGTTCTAAGGTATGTGCACTTAGAACCACTGTTCTAAGGTGTGTGTACCACATTCCCCTTATCATGCCATATCTGAAAACTGAGCTGTGGGATGGAGTACAATTCTAAGCCTGAAGCATGTCTAAGAGCCACAGGCCAATAGCCTCTGTCCACCAGTAAACCTGGTTGACTTTATGATTTTGTTCCTCCTTTTATACCACTCTATTCAGAACCTTCAAATGTGATTCTTTTCAGAGCAGTTGGTAGTGGAAGCCCTCATGGTTAGTTCTTGTGGTCTTGGGTTGTGGAGAATGAAATTTACACGGACTATTTGTTATTTGCACATTTTCGTGTGTCTTTCCATTTTCATCACTCGTCTTTCCTCCTGATAGGTAATCATCTTAAATAATTGCTCACAAGCTTTTAAGACTCCAGTAGCTACTCATTAGTCATTTTATTCGCCACTGTAGACTGACTCATGCTTCCTGAGCCTTCATTAACATTAGATCTTCAGGTCCAGTCAGCCTTCACTATCAAGGAGCTGGTGTAGTTCAGCTATATACAGTGGCTCTCCAACTTCCTAATGCCGTGACCCTTTAATACAGTTCCTCATTTGGTGAACCCCACACCACAATATTATTTTGTTGCTACTTCCTAACTTCATAACTGTTATTTTGCTGTTATGAATAAGGCGGCCCCTGTGAAAGGACTGTTCAACCCTCAAAGGGGTCAAGACCAACAGGTTGAAAACTGGTCTCTTAGAATAATCTACCACTTGGACTCCAAAAGCCAGCATTTACCACAGGACAAAGTACAGGGGGGTTAAGAAATTAGGAGATGGGGTAGAGGGGAAGCCAATTAATTACAAGGATCGACACATAATCTCTTATTGGGAGGGCAGACATTGGAGAAGTGGGCAGGGGGAGACATCGGGCAGTGTAAGATATGACAAAACAACGATAATTTATAAAGTACTGAGGATATGTGGGGAAGGGGGGAGCAAGGGTGGAGGTGAAAGGATGAGAAGCTGATGTCAAGGGCTCTAGTGGCAAAGCGGATGTTTGGAGAATGACGACAGCAGCAGACATGGGAAGATGCTTGGCACAGTATAATGAGCCCCCAATAAAATTCTTTTTAAAAAATTAGGAAGACATAGCAGAGAACAGGAGAAAGTGGGGAACGGGTGACATTACAGTGATTACAATGGATGAACTGACACAAAAGTATACAAATAGTGAAGTGCAAAAACTGATGACTGCTATACATGCTAAATGCAATTGATAGCTCACCAATAGAAGCCAAATGACAAACAAGAAGTCCCTTGAAACGTCTCAAAGAGAGATAGTTATTTCCAAGCAAGAATTTTATACCCTCAGCCCAAAACCAATTAATATGTAGGGAGGATAATAGAATTTTTAGATAGGCAATGTTCGCCTTTCTCAGGCCCAGTATAAGAGTGGGAAGATCATCAGGATGGGGAGAGGGTTGGAACAGCAAGTGTGACAAGTGCCTAGAACACAAGTCCTGAATGGGTCTGATGAGGAGGACCTCAATGATGAAACAAATGCGTACAGCGAGGTGCTAGAATGTAATAAAGAAAACTGATCCTTGAATGCCTACAGCGAGGTGCTAGAATATAATACGGAAAATTGATCCTTGTAGCTAGACTCTGAAGAGGAATTACTAATAAAGACATAGAAAACCCAGAAAAACGAAAATATAAATCTGAGTTGATAATTTATTTTACAGTAGTAACCAGAATACTCCCAAAATGAAGATGAAAGATGTCCCAAATCCTAAATTTTTCTGAGATGTTACCTTTGTACACACCATGATATTTTTTTCATTTCTTTTCTTTTTTTTCACACCATGACATTTTCAACAGGGAATATCACACTAATCAAATGTGAAAGTGTGAGGTAGCTAGAAGAGTCCATTACAAACACCCATTACCCAGCATAGTGACTGAGCACTAAAGAAATAGACAATCAGTAAGGGCCACAGTGAATTAAAAAAGGAGCTAACAAAAGAAATCTCAAAAGTTGAAAGTTACTGCTTCTAAAGGCTGGAGATAAAGACACGGAGGGCTGTCATCATCCGAACTCTCAGCCCATGCCCCCATAAAAAACCTGAAGAGCAGTTTGTAAGTCTACAATTTTTTGGTACATGTATTAATATAACTGAACAGTACAAATATATGAAATGCTTGGGCTGAGCCCCGGTGGCGTAGTGGTTGTGTGCGGAACTGCGGCCCACAGGGTTGATGGTTGAAATCCAGCAGCAGCTCTCCTAGGCTGGGCTTCCTACCTCTACCAGGGAAGTGATGCCCGCCATCCCCCCTCCAAAAAAATAAATAAAATTTTAAAAAATATATGAAATGCTTAAAAGTTAAGCCTGTACTATGGGGAAGAGACCAAATGTGTGTAAGAATGTATTCCTGTCCATCACAGAAATTAATGATGGGGGGGAAAAAAAAGAAAGAATTGATAAGGGGGAACTGGGTTGGGGAGGGGCCTACAAAAAGAAATTAAGCACAAATGCATACCCAAGTAACATTTGAGCAGACGTCACAGTTTATGAAAAGTGGAATTAAAAGATAATGGGATTTTTCTGCAAACTTTCTGAAGGTCTCTTGTAGGTAAACTCTGTACACCAAAACATTAGCTGATTACATATGTATGTCAAGTTTACCGATGATCTTAAGTACTTCCAAATGAATACACTTAATTAAAATAAAGGGGGGAAATATTCTTCAATGAATGATTCTTCAATTTAGAAGGGCATCAGAGAACAAGGGTACTTAATTGATTTCAATTTGTTAAACTAAAAAAACACTACTTAATAAGTAACCAGAGGGGCTGAGCCCCGGTGGCACAAGTGGTTGAGTGCGGAACTGCAGCCCGCGGGCTTGGCGGTTCAAATCCAGCGGCGGCTGGGTAGCGCCCAGGACCACCAGAGGCAGTGATGCCCACCAAAAAAAATAAATAAATAAGTAACTAAAACTTCCATTACGAATTAACAATCAATTTTTTTTTTTGGCAGGGAGGGGGCGGGCATCACTGCCTCTGATGGTCATGGGTGCTACCCAGTGCTGCTCCTCAGAGCCGTCACTGGATTTGAACCGCCAAGCCCACAGGCAGTTCCACACTCAACCACTTACGCCACTGGGGCTCAGCCCAACAATCAATTTTTAACATAAAAACTGATCTGACAAACTGGGTAGTTACCAGTTCTCTTCCCCCCAGGCACTTACCCTATTTGAACAATGGTTGACTTGCACTGGATCCCAGACAGACACCACCACAATAGAACACTGGCAGCGCCACTGGCTTCTCCAGTTTGCAATCAGGTAGGAAACCTGGAATTAGAGGAAATAAAAAAGTCTTGATAAAATGACTGCATAAATGGAACTAGAAACTTATAAGTAAAAGCTCTATTTCAGTTCGTTTTTTTGTTTTTGTTTTTGTTTTGTTTTGCTTTTTGGGGGCATCACTGCCCACTGGTGGTGGGAGTAGGAGGTCCAGTCTTGCTGCTGGATTTGAACCTCCAACCCAGTGGGCCGCAGTCCCGTGCACAACCACTACGCCACCGGGGCTCAGCCCCTATTTCAGTTCTTAACTTCAAATGAACATAAACTTCTCTCATATAAGTACTCTGGTCTGAAAAGGGTGTCTATGTACGCATGTGCCTATCTCATTTTCATCTACTCAATACACTGTAATAAAGGCTGGGTGTGTGGAAAGGTAAAACCTTCCTTCTAGTAACCTGATCTACTGACTGTATTTCAGGTGCTAGAATTTGCATTATGCAAGTCAATTTCATAAGCTCCATAATTCATGCTGGACAAGCACACAGGAAATGTATGAAAGAAAGAAGAAATGTAACTGAGGTCTGTAAGGCTAAGTTTTTATGTAAGACTTTTTCCTGCCAGTAGTCTTAGAATTTTTGCAGACGGAATTCCCATATGCTTCCCACCCATCATTTCTTGCAGTGTTAAACTTAATACATTTCAAGTTGAAACAGTACTATTGAGGGTAGTGATGCACCCCCCCAAAAAAACAAACAAACAGTATTACCTATATACATTCCCACAAATCAAAATAGTGTCATCTAAAACAAATAGGAAAATCACATCCCAAGATCAACAGGCTCAGGTTTAAAGTCACTATCCTCACTTGTAGCTCATTAAAAGCTTTACCATTCATTCCTATCACTAAAAAGGTACCTAAGATGCAAATAATCTAAATTTCTGCCTGCATTAATATATTTGGGACTAACTCTTTATTGAGAGGTGTATATGGTCCAGCACCTAAGAATAGCCTCCAGGGTCTAGCAGCAAACAATATATTCATTTGTTCCCCTACACTACTAAGAATACATAATGTAATGTTAATTCCGTTGTCGTGTGTGTGAAGACAACAAATCTTCCTTATCCATGCATGTTACCCACAGAGCTTAGGATAACTTCATTTACAAAGATAGAAGAAATTTTGGGCTGAGCCCCCGTGGTGTGGTGGTTGTGCGCGGGACTGCGGCCCACTGGGACGGACGTTCAATTCCAGCAGTGGGGCTGGTCCTCCTACTCCCACCTCCGGAGAGCAGTGATGCCAAAAAAAAAAAAAAGAAGAAGAAATTTTGTCTTTGGGCTTCAGTGATTCAGTCTGTTGCGAGTACTTTCCTTATTGTCAAGGAACAGCCTTCCTGATTCTCTCATGTTGATCTCTGGGGCTGCTGGTTCACTTGCCCCCTTTGGTAGATGTGTGTCTCAGGTGGGGGTTAACCATTCTAACGTTCTCTGCTAGCCAAAGTTTGCACGTGAACCATGGTACCTGTACTCTCAGCCTAGGAAAGTTCACCCGGCCCACCCACCCACAAACCCTCAGCACCTACCCCCAACTCTACTCATTTCTTTAGGCCAAATTTTCCCGCACAAGGTTTGCTACTGCTCTTTTGTGTAAGACAGGCATGTCTCACTTTACCTTTATCTCATTTTATCTGTTTTTAGATCAACTTACCCCACTGGGCTGTGAACTTTTTATGCACCTAACACCGATACAATTTTGCTGATTAAACTACTGCATATACTTGAGTATAAGTCAAGCCAAATATCAGCCAAGGCACCTAATTTTACCACAAAACTGCATATGTGCTGAAAAGTGGGCAGACAGTTTAAGATATGACAAAATAATAATTTATAAATTATCACAGTTTCATGAGGAAGGGGGATGGGGAGGAGAAAAATGAAGAGCTGATACCAAGGGTTCAAATAGAAAGCTAATTGTTTTGAGAATGATGATGATGGCAACGAATGTACAAATATGCTTGACATAGTGGATGGATACATGGATTGTGAAAAGAGTTGTACGAGCCCCCCATAAAATGAGTTTTTTTAAGTGCTGAAAAAACTCAGTTTATACTCAAGTATATGAAGTACCTAAGTAACAAACTCTTGACCTAAACCAGAGACAGATAATCAACAATATGAAGAGCCAACAAATTCTACTCATAAATATACTAACAGCGGGCTGAGCCCCGGTGACATAGTGGTTGTGCGCGGGACTGCGGCCCACTAGCCCAGTGGGGCTGGGCCTCCTACTCCCACCACCGGACAGCAGTGATGCCCGCCCCCCCAAAAAAAAGTAACAGCTTAAAAAATAAAAAAAAATTTTTTTTAAACTAACAGAATTAGACTTCAATCTAGAGGAAATTAGTATCCAGTGAGATTAAAGAAAATGCTGATGTTGAACTAATAAAGAGAACAAATCCACATACTGCTTTCCAGAACTCACATTCTTTCAAAATTCTGTGGCATACATTCTTGCAGTTTATTCTTCTAACATCCTAGGCTACAGCAGCTAAACGCCTTTCCCCAGATCTGCTAACTCCAAAGGACCTCCAGGGCTCACACGTCTGTTGAGTGAGGAAAATCCCAATGATGGCTACAGGAGAACAGAGAGCTGGCCTTGCTGTACACACCTCTCCAGAGAGGGCAAATACAAACAGCTCCTCCATTCCCCTACCCCATCAGGCTTCCTTGCTAATTGATCTCTTATCAGATGTTGGCGAGAATTTTATCATTCCAACCAGTCTTAAATTTCTCATTGTTCTGATGGGCAGAGAAGCAAACCTGAGGCTCTGACCTGTCATTAGCCTGCGACTAAAGCCTCCACTCAGCAGCTTTCTCCTGCCTGTCATCTGGCTAACCACCCAGGGGCTCTCTCCAACCTCTCATCCCTGGCGCTCCTCATGTCAAAGTATGACCAAGGCCAAGCCCGCTTTCACAACAATTTATTCTATCTCGTGCATCATTAATTGTTCATTGATTCCACAAAGTTCTTAATTTTTGGGCAGATACTACATGCCAGGCAGTGTTCCAGACACTGGATACACCAGCCCTTTCCTCTCTAGATTTTACATCCTATGTAGGACATAGGGAAATTAATTTGAACAATATTATTTGAATTGAAAATTAACACCAGACTACTTGATTTGATTTTCCACACCATCACAAGTTAAAGCAAAAACATCTAATTTTCTGAGTGATGAATATAGCTCCATTGGAACCATATGCTTATATACAGGTTTAGTGTATTTCCACATGCATATTTGTATGCCCTGTAAGAGCTTATGTAGGTAAATAGTGGAGCACACAGGTGGCAATGTTATGGAAACTTCAGGTGTCTCTTTACAATCACAGGCTAACGATGGGTCTGATCCTCATGTTTGCTTCTCTGCCATTCAAAACAATGAAAATTTAAGACGTGCTGGAATGATAAAAATTCTTGCCATAGGGCTGAGCCCCGGTGGCATAGTGGTTGTGCGCGGGACTGCAGCCCACTGGGACGGAGGTTCAATTCCAGCAGTGGGGTTGGGCCTCCTACTCCCACCTCCGGAGAGCAGTGATGTCCAAAAAAAAAAAAAAAAAAAAAATTCTTGCCATAAGCACTCTGTAGGACTAAGTCACTTGAGAGTGTAGGACATAGTCTTGGGGGCCATCTAGGTAAACTGGGTTTCCATAGTTCAAAAAGAAGTTCTAAATCTTATTTCGTTGAGTAGCAACTGGAGTATTAGAAACGTACAACTGGCCACATAAGTTGTAAACTTTTAGTCCATCCAGACCACAAAAGAGTGAAGACAACCAAAGGCTCAAAAAACAAAAAACAAAAAAAAATAGTTCAAAGAACTAAAGGATCATACAAACCATAATAGAACTAGAATGGTGCCCTCCCATTACTACCAAGTGCTCTGATCATGGTCACAGTAGCTGGTCCTAGAGAGAGTGGGAGAAAAATATTAACCAAACCTCAAAATAACTGATTGTGGCATGTGACTGTACAACTCTACTTGATATCTCCAGGAGCAAGACTGGACCTCCTACTCCCAGCAGGAGACAGTGATGTGTACACACACACACACACACGTCCTTCCAAAAGTTCATGGAAAAATGCCATGATCCTTTAAAATTATTCTTCCATGAACTTTTTGAAGTATCCTCATATAAACTTTTGATTGTCAAACTATATACCTTCACTCGAATTACAATGCTTCACCCTTCAAATAAATCGTGATGAGGCTGCAACATAAAGACTAACTGCTAAGACTATCTACCAACCATCTCACAGGATTTGGAGGTTTAGGGCTTTAGGGTCACACCCAGTAACTGGCTCAATAATATGATTGGTGCTTTTGTTCTACCTTCTAGTTCTTGCACTATATCTGGAAGGGGGGGGGAGGTGTCTTTAAAAGTTTGCAAGTGGCCATACAAGGTACAGGTGATCTCTATTCACCTAGAGCAAGGAAAGAAAAGATAATCAATCATAGGAGAAGGAATGTGTGTTGGAGGCCTAGTAACTGCAATTAGTTGGAATGCTAACCACAAGGTCAGCAATTCAAAACCACCAACAGCGACTCAAAGATTTTCTAGTTCCATAAATCGTTAAGTCTCTAAAACTCACAGCAACAGTCTAGTCTGTCTCTATAGGGCCTGTATGAATCAGAACGGCCTTGATGACATTAAGAAGGAACATGTGGCTTATTACTGTTATGAAGCCAGAAGAACTACAAGGTGCCCATTTACCATTACTGAACAGAACATTTTGATCAACAATTTCATAGAAGATGGGATCAAAAAAGGGAGATGGGGAGAACATGTAACAGAATTTCAAAGTCTCATGAACTCTAGATTTTCTGAAGTCACAGATGGTGGATGAACCTCACAAGCTATTGCCTTGAGATAACTTTAAACCTTACACTGAAAAGTTTCCATGAAATCTGATAGTAGAATAATAGCTTAACTTAACAAGTAAAAATAATCTGCCTTAAGTAATGAAGAAGTAATCAAGAACACAGTGTGCTAACAATCTGGCATTCTGTGATGCTCACCTTCCAACACGATGGATCACAGAAGACAAAAATGGGTACATAAGCAAATGTGGTGAAGAAAGCTGACGGTGCTTGGCTAGCAAGAGATAGTGAGTGTCTGGGGTCTTTAAAGGTTTGAAGATAAACACGCGGTCATCTAACTGAGAAGCAACAAAGCCCACATGGAAGAAGAATACCAGCCTGTGTGATCATGAGGTGTCAATGGGATGTGCTTCCTTTACCCCATTAGCATGACCTCAATTCTACCTTACAAATCAGATTAGAACAGAACATGCACACTGCTACAGATAAGAGCCCTCCAACACAGGGAATCCTGGATGCACACTGCTACAGATAAGAAGAGTAGAGACACCAGCAGGATTAGGGGAGGGTGGGGGAGAAAAGGGGAATTAATCAAGGACCCCCTCCCAGGGGGCACAAACAATGGAAATGTGGGTGAGGGGTGACAGGATGATGTAAAACATGGAAATAATAATCTGTAACTTATCAAGGATTTGTGAGGGAGGGTGGATGGAGGCAGGGGAAGGATTGGGGAGCTAATATCAGGGGCTCAAGTGAGAAGAGAATGCTTTCAAAATGATGATGGCGACATATGTGCAAATGTGCCTGACACACCGGATGACTAGATAGATGGTGATAAGAGATGTAAGAACCCCCAATAGAAGTATTAAAAAAAAAAAAGGCTGTGCCCTGGTGGCGTAAGTGGTTGAGTGTGGGACTGCAGCCCATGGGCTTGGCAGTTCAAATCCAGCAGCAGCAAGGCTGGGTAGCTCCCACGACCACCAGAGGGCAGTGATGCCTAAAACGAAAATAAAATAAAGTAAAATATTAAAAAAAAGAGTAACATGCTCCTAAGCTCTATGTGGGACCAAATTAATGGCAGTCACTTGAAATATTACATAGGCAGAACTCATTGAAAAAAAGAGGGATGAGGGGCTGAGCCCCGGTGGCGTAGTGGTTGTGCGCGGGACTGCGGCCCACTGGGACGGAGGTTCAATTCCAGCAGTGGGGCTGGGCCTCCTACTCCCACCACCGGAGAGCTGTGATGCCCACAAAAAAAAAAAAAAAAAAGAGGGATGAGTGAGATTATACAACTCAAAGGATTGCAAGAAAAATTGGATAAATTATTATTATGTGTAAAGTTTTAAAACAGCATTTATTCATTATGTATTCAGTAAATATTACTAAGATTCTGGCCAAGATCAAAAAGACAAGAGTTAAAAAAGACCTACACCAGGAAGCAAGAATAGTGAAGAAGTCATTAAACATTCTCTTGAGAACTCTTCATTGCAGATTCAGAATATGACACTAATTAGACCATCAAAACATCTTAGAGAAACAATATGCACTGTCACTGAAAGGAAGACTTACTGCAGGTTGAACTGAGTTTGCCCGCTAAATGACCCCATTATTATTCTGTGCCCTGTGTTCTCAACTTACAATACAAAGGGGGATCAAAGTGCCATCTGTGCACCTTCAAGTTTCCATCTAGACCAGCCTTTAAAACCAAACTCTCAGGCCATGTAGAGGTTAAGTGACTCAGGACCAGAGAACACTCTCAGCTAAGTCCTCCTCCTATCCAGAAACTAGATGGAACTATAAGGAACTCAACCAGCTACTCTGAAACTTTTTTTTTTTTTT
>PVJH01042997.1:0-13903 GCA_004026705.1 Nesogale talazaci | reverse complement strand
CAGGCTGGTGTGGCAAGGATGAAGGGGCCCCAGGTGCCGAGCGTCCCGGATAAAGTTCTGTTCCACAGATGAGGAGCCCGAGGCATACAATCTGCCCACTGGCAAAGTCAGGGCTGGAATTTAGCACATGCTGGTGATGCCGCGATTAAAGCACTCCATTGGGAACCGCAAGCCCAGCGGTTGGGATCCACCAGCCTCTTGGTGGGAGAAATCAAATGACCCACTGCACTGTGGAAGTGCTTGCTGCACAAGCCCTTGGTAAAACACGCGAGCACTCGGAGGACTAACATGAGCCTGACCGGAGCCATGGTAGTTTCGATGGCCTCACACGCATGAATTATGGTGCTGTCGGAGGATATGGAAAGTACTAGGGTCGGCTTAAAAAAAAAAACATGAAAGAAGTACAGTCGGAATGTTCCTTAAAAGCAAGGGTGGTTGATACGAAAGACTCAATAGAAAGCAGATGCTTAGAAATGATTCAAGGCAACATTATGCACGAACATGCGCGATTCAATCGATGTGTAGATTGTCAAAAGGGCTATACAATGGGGTTGAGCGCCAGCGGCGTAAGTGATTGGGTGCCGGACTGCGGGCTGCGAGCTTGGCAGTTCAAATCCAGCGGCCACTCTCAGGAGCGGCACTGAGTAGCACCCCCCACCCCCCAAAAAATAGTTGTACAAAAACCCGATAAAATGATTGTTTTGTTTGTTTGTTTTGGACACCACTGCTCTCCAGTGGTGGGAGTAGGAGGCCCAGCCCCACTGCTGGAATTGAACCTCCGTCCCAGCGGGCCGCAGTCCCGCGCACAACCACTACGCCACCGGGACTCAGCCCGAGAAAATGATTTTTTAAAAAAATAAAGAAAATGTAAGGCAAAAAAAAAAAAAAAGCATGGGTGGCAGACTTTGGACATATTTTTCAGGCGAGACCAGTCAGTATCAGTGAGAAAAATTCCTCTATAACGGATGCAGGAGAGCGCTGGCGCGCAATTGAGAAGTTGGGGCAGGTGGGGCAGGGCTTCCTTCTCTTGTATACAGCCTTGTTAGGAATTGGTTTGCTCTCGGTGGTGCCAACAACACAGCACTGCGGAAACTCAACAAGTGTGACCCAGGGAAGGCAGGGTGAGGTCCGAGTACACTGGGGCGGGCTGGGCGATGGTTACCTGGAGGCCAATGGACAGCCTGTTGACCCCTGCCGCCCCAAACGCCGCCAGCCTGGAGCCTGGGGACGAGGTGGGGTTGGCCTCCAAGGTGACCTCTGTATCTGCGGGCAGGTGGGCTGCCTGCGCCACGGCCTCCAGGACAGCTGCCACCGTGTGGGGACTGGCCAGGCTGGGGGTGCCCCCTCCGAAGAAGACTGATTCCACCCTGCGGGGAGTGGCAGGGGAAGATGACCCCTGGGGGGCCTCCTGGGCTCTTCCCCCTCCTTCCCCCCCCCCTAAGACTTCCCAAGGCTCCGCCTACTGCTCCCAGCACCCACCGCCGCACCCCGCTAATCCGCAGCAGCGTCTGCGCCTCGGTCACCAGGCAGCTCCGGAGCGCCGCCTCCTCCTCCACGCCGCCGCGGGGGATGTACTTGTTGAAGTTGCAGTAAGTGCAGCGCTTCTCGCAGTACGGCCACTGGGGGCGGAGTGGGGGCAGGGTGAGGGGTGCCCCCGGCCGTTTCGCGTGCGCGACGCGCCCCTCCCCATCTCAGACCCCGCCACACCGGGGCCGCGACGCCAGCTTCGCGGCGGGTCCCCTCCCCGCCAGCGCGCCGGGTCCCAGCGCGAGTGCTCTGCCGGCACGTGGGTGCACGCGTGACGCGCCGCCCCCTGGCTTCCGGTCCCGCGAGCCCCGCCCCCGCACTCACGTGCACGTACACCGCCGCCCGCCGGCTCGGGGCCGCGGGGCGCCGGGTTTCCCCCGCGCCCTCCGCTCGGGGGCGCCTCTGGGCGGCTTTGGCCGCCGCCCCCCAGCCACGCGCCCGCACCCCGGGGAGCATCGTGGCCGTGGGTGCGGCGTGGGGAGGCCCGGTGCTCCGGGCAAAAGTCGAGTCCAAGTGGCGCCCGAGGGGACGAGGGTGTCGCCGGGTGGGGCCGCACGGGCGGAAGGAGGCCGGGCCGCGTGAGCGCGCGCGCGTACCGCCCGCCGCGGCAGGAAGCGACTGAACAGGCCCCAGCCTCGGGTCTGCCGCGCCCCCTACCGGACACCGGCGTCCTCACCGCAACCTCCGGGCGCCCCTCCCCCCCACAGGCCTGCAGCGGGTGGACTCCCTGCCTTTGAGCACCGTGCCCTGAGCCAGTTCTGCGACCCAGCCAGCCACTCTCCGTTCCTTCGGAATACCTGCCTCAGAGCTGGAGACTCGCGGGTGAATAAAAGTCAGGGCGTCATCCGATAGGAGAGGGGCAACCCACAGTAATGCAGCGCCGTGTGGGGACCCCAGCCCATGGCGCTGAGCGTCCTGTGTTAGAGCCTGGGACAAGTGGGCGGGAAGAGGGCACTTGCTGTAATAGAATCTTCTGGGGGGGGTGGGGGGGGGGCTGAGTTTGGCCTGGGACCACGCCTGATGGGAGAGTGGGAGGTGGGTGAGCTAGGGTACAGCTGGGGAGCTGCGGAAGTTGAGCCCTGAAGAGTGACGGATACAGTGACAAGATAATGGGTTTTCGTTAGAATCCGACTGGCGGGTTCAAATCTCAGCTGTGTGACCTTGAGCTAGTCCCTGAGCCTGCGCTGATTTCATTTGTGAAGGGGGACTAATGTCTACTTTCTAGGGTTACTGGGAAGATTTCAAGGGAACACTGTATACGGAAGCTGGCACCCAGAGGGCCCTAAATACATGCCATTCCTTGAAAGTAAAGCAGAGGGGCAGAGACACAAAGAGAAGGGCCCCACGAGACGGACTGACCGTAGCTGCAGTGGACTCAAGCATAGAACGGCTGTCCGGATAGGGCAGGTTCTGGTCAGCTGTGCATAAGATCGCTATAGGTCAGAACCAACTCAATGGGCCCTTCTCACAGCAGAGAGGCTGGGCTGGGGGCAGGCAGGATGCCAGGTAAGGGCTGCAGGAGACCAATCCTCATCTCTGACCTGGGAACTCGACACCTAGGTGCCTCCTGGAACTCAGCTGTTCTCATTCCTGGACTCAAGCTGTACCCACTGCCATCAAGTTGATGGCAGCTCCTCCTGATCTTATTGGGCACTGCACATCTTTACAGGGGGAAACCGCCCCACCTTTCTCTCTGGGGGCAGCTGGGGGGTTTGAACTGCTCACCTTGTGGTTAGCAGCCCTGCGGGTAAACCATTATGCTACAGCCTACTTTCCCAGCCCTGCCTGCCCGACAGGGAAGCTGCAGGTACAGGGTTCCTTTTGAAGTTACTGAAAATGTTCTAAAATTGATGCGGCGATGCTTGTGCGTTAGATGTGAATGTACGGAAAACTGCTGCGTGGCACACTTTCAGCAGGAAGGTCAAATGGGATCTGCGTCTCTCTGTGAGGCTGTGCATAATTTAAAAATACTTCTCGCCCAACTTACCTGCCAACAACATGAGAAAGAATTTAAAGAGAATAGCAGAATCTTTTGGACCATTTGGGTGGACGGCTCAAAGGGAGGCCCAAATCAGTTGCTGTTCAGCCAATGCATGGTCACCCCCTGTGTCAGTACAATTCAAGGGTTGTAATGGCTGGATTTTTGGGGGGTGGTGGAAATAGATGATCAGGCCTTTCTTCCAAGACACTTCTTGGCTAGCATTTGGTTACCATCTGAGTGCATTAGCTGTTTGACTACCCAGAGAATTGCAAAGTGAAACAGTGAGGATTAAACTGAGCAGACTTAAGGCAGTGGAACTCTGAGGAGGAGAGAAACCTCGAATCTGGCTTCAAAGTGGGGCTAGACCTTTGAGAAGGCACAGTGAGCGAGGCTCAAGCCCCCCGAGTGGAACACATCCGCGGAAACAGTCAGAGGTGGAGACATTCAGGCCTGTCTCCACGGGCTACTGTGGGGATTTGACCCCTTTAGGAATCTCGCGCTAGACGAACGTGTGGAGATGGCAAGTCGTGGACTGCAGGACGACACTGGCCTGGCGGCAAGAGGCAGCAATCATATTGCTGTGTTAGAAGCCTGGGAACCAGTGTGAGGAATGGGTGAGTTCCACAGAGGCATTGAACGCCTCCATGAACCCTCTCACCAGAGGGCCTGCTTCATGACCTTGTGCAAAAATGAGGCCACATACGTTCTTTTCACATTCTTCTTTTTTTTTTTTTTTTGGTTAAACAACCTTGGTAACAGTCAAGAAAGTAGATTAGATCTCACTGCCAGGGAGCCCGCCCAGGCGTGACAGAGCAGACCCGCTTCCACAGAGGGTCGCCTGGCTGGAGTCTCAGTGGAATCCGCTTGCCAGGCCTCCCTCTCATGGCTGCCAGCTCCTTAGTTAATGCTCCGGCAGAAGCCCCGGGGCCACCCAGGGACCAACGGGTACATCCAAGCGACTAATGCCCTCTCCCACAAGGATACTGTTATTCGTGTACAAGAACAGAGATAGGGTTTGACCACGGAGTGTGTTTGGTGGTGACTGTACAACTCTTCCTGATGTGGCTCAGTGATTGAATTGTATGGTCGAATTAAACACCAATAAGCCTTGGGGGCCGGGGAGATGAGAAGGTGGCAGTTAGGCGGCGTGGGGTCAGTCCTGACCATTCAACCCATGTGCGGTTCTCTGGCCTGTAGTCTTCATGGAGATGGCCAGTCTTGCTCCTGCGGGGCCGCTGGATGGTTTGGAACCGCCAACTTTTTGGTTTGCAGGCAAGCGTTTAACCATTGTGTGACCAGGAACAGGTCTGACAAGGAACAGGTCGTCTGGAGACCCCAGCTTCCCTTGCGTTCTCTTCCCCTCTCCACCCCCGAGCTGCCAGGAGAGCACACCAGCAAGACCCACCAAAGCCCACAGAGAAGCCCTTTATGCCCCAGCCCAGAGCCCCGCCCCCACCCCTTTCCAGCCTTCACAGCTTCAGATGCCGCTCCATCTCCTCTCGAAGTTTGAATTTCTGGATCTGGGGGAGAGCGGGAGCAGTGAGAGCCAGGCAGGGCGCCTCTGCTGGAGCCTGAGCAAGGGCCGACTTGCCGGCTCTGGGGACCGGCCCTCAGTCAGCCTGATGGCTTTCTCGAGCTTTTAGGCCAAAGCCAGAGAAGTCCAGGGCAAAGGGGAACGGGTGGTGGAGCTAAGTCACCCCCACCCGCTCCTGTCCATCCCTGACCACCCTCTCCTCAGTCTCCTCTGCTGCACCCACCTTCCCTGAGATGGTGAGGGGGTACTGGTCGACGAACACAACATAGCGGGGAATCTTGAAGTGGGAGATCTGCAGACAGAGTGGGGGTGGATGGGGGCAACCCATGAGGGTGGGCAGGGTCCCACACATGGGGCGGGGTGGGAGGTAGGACAGAAGCTTCCCCTTCCCCAGGCTTGGGTATGGAGGAGGGATGGAAGAAGACCTGAGACCAGTGGGCACAGCATGCAGGTAGGGGGCGGGAAGGAGCTGAGGGTCCCACCTTCCCTTTGCAGAAGTTCCTGATCTCCTCAGGGGTGGCCTTCTCCCCGCTCTTCAGCCGCACGCAGGCACACACCTCCTCGCCCATCCTCTGGTCTTTCACGCCCACCACCTGCCAGAGCAGACCCACTGCTCCTGCTCTGGCATGGGGTGGGGGGCTCCCCCTGGTTGGGCTCCTGAACACACCCACGGCTCCTGCTCTGGCATGGGGTAGGGGGCTCCCCCTCCTTGGGTGCCTGAAAACACCCACGACTCCTGCTCTGACGTGGGGTGGCAGGCTCCCCCCGGCCGGGCGTCTCACCTGCACTTCCTGCACCTGCGGATGGGTGTGAAAGAAGTTTTCCAGCTCAGCTGGGTAGATGTTCTCCCCGCCCCGGATGATCATGTCTTTGGAGCGGCCCACGATCCTGCAGGAGCCTCCCTCGTCCATCGTGGCAATGTCTCTGCAAGGGAAGCTCAGGCGTGGCCTCCGTCCCTCTCTGCCTGGACTGGCGCACAGGTCTCTACTGTTTCATGGTCCATTCAGGCCCTAGTTCCTCTCGGAAGACCTCCTTTCTGCGCCCCTCCCGCCTCAGCCGGGTGCTCTCCCTGAACCACCACCAAGCCCTGGCTTCTGGGAAGGATTGGGACCTTTATAATCCTCCCCCTGCAGTGGCTGGGAAACCAGCGTCAAAATCACAATGACACTTCAATCCCCAAGCACACGAGCTGCTCTGACCAGGCAGACCCTCTCTGATGCAGCTTTGTGGGGTCCTCCAGGCCCCCACCGCTCCGAAACGGCATGCCAGGCCCGGCTGGGTGGGTTTGACGCCCAGCCCTGGTGCGGGCAGTCGAGGGCCTCCCCACGGGTAGCACACTGGGGCAGTGGGTGTGTACCAAGTGACTGAAGTGTGATACTACGTTGGGTTCCTGGGCGGTGCGCCCTGTCCCTGCTCTCACAGCTGGACTCTGTGCCCTGGCCACGAGCCCTACCTCCGCGACTAGCCCAGATCCTGACTGAGAGTGAAATCCCTGAAGCGTGAAGGACCGGCCAACACGCTCCACACATTACCTCCTCCCTGTCTGTCCTCAAGTAATCGTCTCGTCTCAGTTCAGCCCTGGGCCCGTCAGCCACCCCTCTGGCCCGGCCCACCTCCTCACCCTGTCCGGTACCACTTATCCTGCCCGATGGCCTCCTGGGTCTTCTGGGGCTCATCCCAGTAGCCCAGCATGACGCAGTAGCCTCGGACCCACAGCTCCCCGGGCATGTTCAACTCTACCATTCCCCCGGTCTCAGGGTTCACAATCTGGGCCTGGGACAGGGAGGTGTCAGTCAGGCCTCCCACCCGCTCACGAGTGGCTGGGGAGTCTCGGAGAGAGGGAAGAGGCCCAGGTGAGGGGTTCGGAGGCAGTGGAGCAGGTGGGGAACTGTAGAGGGAAAGTTGTGGAGGTCAGGGATAGCGGAGGGATGGCAGCCGGAGGAGGGGAGCCAGTCTCCCGTGACTGCCCAGTAGGCAGGGGGCATGGAACCCGAGAGGGCAGCATGACAGCACACGCGGCCACGAGAGACATCCCAAACCTCACACCCTCTGCCATCGAGTGGATGCCAACCCGATAGACCAGGGCAGAAGCGCCCCTGTGAGTTTGAGATGAACTCCATGGGAACAGAAAGCCCCGTCTTTCTCTAATGGGGAAAGTGGCTGGGGGCTTTGAACAGTGGGCCTTTGGGATCACAGCCCAAGGCATAAGCCGACACTCCCAGAACTCCAGGGAGGACACGGGCCGCATGTGGCCTCTGGTGAGCCCAGGAAGGCTCAGCCTGTGACTCGGGGTCTGCAGCTGTGAGACGAGGAGACCCGTGCCCACTCTGCCTTCCTGACAAGTGGGCGTCCTCACGGGAGTGGCAAGGACAGGAGGACAGCTGCTGGAGACCGGTGCCACCACACATGTGGCCCTCCCGGGACTGGGCAGTGAGAGCCAGGAGAGACTCCCACCAGGAGAGAGACTTGCTCGGACATCCCAGGGGAGGCAGCTGCTTGGACACACTGCTAGTGGGGACCCCAGGGTTCTGGGGGGCAAGAAGGTGGGGGAGGAGCCTGGTGTGGGCTGGTGGAGAAACACCTGTGTGTGTTCAGATGGAAAGAGGGGCTCTGGGCCGGCCTTTGAAGTGTTTGGTGATGTGCTGGCTCCACCCTGTCGAGGGGGGTGGCTGGGTTGGGAAAACCGCCTCACTCTGCGAGGCTGCCCTGACGGTCCCGAAACAGACAGTAGGCTTGGCAAAAACACACCCCAGACAGGAAGGGAGGCTGAGGAGAAGTGAGCCGGCGCTGGCCCGGCCGCCACTCCGACTCTCTTCCTGTCTTGTCTCGCCTCGGCCCACAGAGAGGGCAGCCATGGATGGGCGGCTTGAGAGAGCCATGGAGACCCCAGGGGTGGGCGTGGGGCTGGGGCAATGGGCCCTGCCAGTGGTCTGGGAGCCAGCTCCCAGGGCTCACCTCTGTGTGGGGCATGACCTGGCCCACGCTCTTGGATTTCTGCTCCAAAGTGTCCTCGGGGAAGCTCATGAAGGTCACGGGGCTGTTCTCCGTTGTCCCGTACGCAATCTGGAGGGTGGGGGGAGAGCAGGGAGGGAGCTCAGAGGGGCAGGTGAGCCCCTCTGGGGACAAGGCACTGGGGGGAGGGGGGCAGCTCCATGGGGGTCACAGAGATGCAAGTGGCTAAGGTCGGGGCCAGGGGTCAGGTGTCAGGACATGACGCAGGCCAGGTCCCTGAAGGCCCAGGAGCCAGAGAGGAAACAGAGAACCAGGAAGCTGATCTGTGGGGACTGGGGCTCTCTCAGTGTTACTAATGCCCTGATCTCACCCCCATTCCAGCCCAGGTCTCCTTTGTCGCCTTTCTGATTCCAGGCCACAACGTCCCTCCTGCCCCTTCCAATTGGAAAGTCTGGTAAACTTGATGAGGAAACCAGCAGCCTTGGCCTGGCTGGAGCCCAGCAGCAGGCACCCCGCCCGTCCCAACCCAGGGACAAGCGCCTGGCCTTGGGGAGGGGCCTTCACCACAGCTCTGGAGTGTTTCCCCAGGAGAATTTATTTCCATCAAAATAAAAAAACAGCCAAAGCAGGGATTTGAAAAACTGGTGTCTCTGCCGAACCTTGCCCCCATCCCACACCCTCCCCGCAGCACAGACGCTTCTCGTGGTTGGAACATCCGGAGTAACAGAAAAACCAGAAGCCAACCTTGGAGGAGCCCAAATACCACCGGGAATGCTCTGACCCCCCTGAGGAGGCAGGGGAGGGGGCTTGAGGAGCAAGCACAGCAGGCTGTGGGACCGGACGGACCAGGTCTCCACCTCCCTGGGTCCTAGGGGGCTCTAGCTTCCCGCCTCCTCCCCCTTCCATTCAACAAAAACACCAGACTCTTTGTCTGAGCCCCTCTGCCTCTGCCCAAGTGCTTCTGTGTCAGCGGGCATGGCGTGGGCACAGTTGGGGTCTGGCTCTGCCAGGCAAGCGGAGGTATGCCATCCCATCCCCCTTTCCACAGGAATCTGCACACTGGAGCTGACCAGTGGGCACACAGAGGTGTGGCCGGCTGGGGCGGACTGCTCGGAACCTAGGTAGCCAGGACCCCACCCACTCACCCCTCCCACTGTCCTGGGGCCACTACCACCCTCTGTGGCCTCTACCCAGCACACCTCGGCGCCACTGGGACTGCCACTGAGAGACCCCTCAGTGGTGGGTCTGACCACCGGGGATGAGGATTAGGGGGGGCGGGCAGGATCAGGGCAGCCAATGGCCCTGACATGAGCCTGTGGTCCCCAGGTCTGTTTACAAGGGATGGGGTTCACCCCCTCCCCCACCCCTTCAGCCTTAACATAAAAAGGTGGGGTGTGCAGGCAGCAGCTGGACCTCAAGTCACCACTGGGAGAAGGCCAGGAGCTGGCCTGGGGTGGGGAAGGAGCCGCCCCCCTCACCTGATGGTTGGCCTTGGGTTCCTAGCCAGGGTATTGCCATCCTCAGCTGCCACACAAGAGCCCCATTAAAGTGGGCCGTGGCAGGCCTCTCCTCTGGCCCGACTTCCTCCCTCCCCTGGCCAGGGCATCTGGCAGAGGTTGGAGGGGGGTGGGGGGTGGTGAGGGTGGTAATGGAAGCCCAGACTTGAGCAAACAAATAAATTCAGGCTCAGGGAACGCCTCCCCCCACTCCGTCCCGCCGGTGTAAACTCAGGTTTCTAGACACACCCCTATCTTCCCGTCTATCCCTCTGCAGAAAGGCAAAAAAAAGGACAGGGACAGGAGGTGGGGAGGGAAACCCAATCAGAGTTGTTTGTGGGGCCACAGTCCTGTCTCTAGAGGCCAGCAGCTGGGGGTGGAAGGCCACTCACACACACACCCTGCCCGAGGGCCCGGGCGCATCTCTGGGTGTGAGGGGGTTAAGCCCGGTGGCCCTGGTGCTCCACGTAAGAGCTGGCTCGGGCGGCTGACTGTGGTCAGGGCAGAGGTATAAGTAGGGCCAAGGACTCGCTGCCGCCCACCGGGCCAC
Organism: Nesogale talazaci; assembly: GCA_004026705.1. Lineage (NCBI taxonomy): Eukaryota > Metazoa > Chordata > Mammalia > Afrosoricida > Tenrecidae > Nesogale > Nesogale talazaci. Next base: position 3,863 of record PVJH01042997.1, on the reverse strand, counting down.
CGTCGCCACTGCTGCCCCAGCCCCAGGCTGCGGCTATGGCCCGTCCCATGCTCCTGCTCAGCCTGGGCCTCCTGGCCGGCCTGCTGCCGGCGCTGGCCGCCTGCCCCCCCAACTGTCACTGCCACGGAGACCTGCAGCACGTCATCTGTGACAAGGTGGGGCTGCAGAAGATCCCCAAGGTGTCGGAGAAGACCAAGCTGCTGAACGTCCAGCGCAACCACTTCCCCGTGTTGGCCGCCAACGCATTCCGGGCCATGCCGAACCTTGTGTCCCTGCACCTGCAGCACTGCCAGGTCCGCGAGGTGGCGGCCGGCGCCTTCCGGGGCCTGAAGCAGCTCATCTACCTGTACCTGTCCCACAACGACATCCGAGTGCTGCGTGCCGGCGCCTTCGACGACCTGACGGAGCTCACCTACCTGTACCTGGACCACAACAAGGTGACCGAGCTGCCCCGGGGGCTGCTCTCCCCCCTCGTCAACCTCTTCATCCTGCAGCTCAGCAACAACAAGATCCGAGACATCCGGCCCGGCGCCTTCCAGGGCGCCAAGGACCTGCGCTGGCTCTACCTGTCCGAGAACGCGCTCAGCTCCCTGCAGCCTGGCGTCCTGGATGACGTGGAGAACCTCGCCAAGTTCCACCTAGACCATAACCAGCTGTCCAGCTACCCCTCTGCAGCCCTCAGCAAGCTGCGCGTGGTGGAGGAGCTGAAGCTCTCCCACAACCCCCTGAAGAGCATCCCCGACCACGCCTTCCAGTCCTTCGGCAGGTACCTGGAGACCCTCTGGCTGGATAACACCGGCCTGGAAAAGGTAAGGTCCACACAGCAGCGCTTCGCCTGGCTCCATGCCCCCCTGCCAACCCTGGGAGCCAGGGCCATCCTGCCCCTCTGGTTATCTTTTTTTAACTTTTTTTAATTTTAGGCATCACTGCCCTCAGGTGGTGGGAGTAGGAGGCCCAGCCTTTGCTCCTGGGAGCCGGAATTGAACCTCCGTCCCAGTGGGCCGCAGTCCCGCGCACAACCACTCCGCCACCGGGGCTCAGCCCCCTCTGGTTATCTTTAAGGGGAGCAGAGTGCCCCTTGGGTGAGGGGCTCCGCCATCTCCGTTGCTTCCCTTTTCACGCCTCAGGAATCGCTACCTTGACTGCCCTGTTTCTAGTGTCAGCACACACCCCTACCCCTGCCTCTGCCCACCTCCTTCTCCCACCTCCACCAGGATTTATAACTTATCAAAGGAACTGGGGCTGTCCTGGCCCTTCCAGGAGCTCCTCCAGGAGTGAATTATAGTGTCCATAACACCCCCCCCACTATGGGCAGCAGCCCCCTCTTCCTAGTAGGCCTTCTGCCCCACCCTCCCGTTCCCACCCTCCCACATCCCACCCCCGTCTCCAGTAAACCTCCCATCCTATAAAGGAAGGTTTGTTTATTGAAGAGCTTTCCAGAGGCGCCGGGCAAATCAGGGCCACAAAGAGACCCTGTTCCTGGTGGGGGCTGTGCGTGTGCGTCCAGGTGGAGTGGGGGGGCTGGGTGAGGAGGCAAGGAAGGTGCAGACAGCAGAGACAGACGCTCTTCCACACTCCTTGCTGGCCTGGCAACCTGCTATTCCAGACCTCCGCCCAGCTCCCCTGGCCTCCTAAGGACTCTTTAGACAGAGGTGGGGGTGTCAGGGTCTTGGGGCAAAGACTCACCCAGGCTCCAGGCTTGAGGGACTCAGGAAGGACCAAAGCAAGTCCGGACTCATTGTCAACCCTGACCCAGGGCCTGGATAGCTCCCCAGGAAAGCCCAGCAGGCCCTTCCATCCCTCAGACCCCTGCCTGGCCTCTTCTCACCCCAGACACTGGACCACCTCCTAGCCGCATCCTTCCCTGGGACCCCCAGCAGCTACCAGGTCGATCTACCTAGTGTACAGGCAGAGCCCTCCTTGGGACTGGAAAATTTTCTGTAGTACCAGAGACTCTGACCAGGACCAGGGCCAGGCACAGTCTGCAGACTGTCTGGGTGTCCAGGGCAGCTCCAACAGCAAGGGCACAGGCGTGGGAATGGGCACCCACGCACCTTGGTTTGGGTGGGGAACCTGCCTTTCCTCAGCCCTGGTCCCCTTCCTATGTAAGTCAGAGAGCCCTGTGTCCCTCCAGGATCAGAGTGGGCTTCCAGGAGGCAGCCGAGTTGGGGATCTGGGGTGGGGGGAAGGCCAGGCAGGAACCGTGGTGCCAGAGCCAAGAAGCGGGCACCAATGGAATATTTCCTCTGGAGCGGTCCCTCCTATGTGACCCAAGTCTCCACCAGGGGGGTTCCACAAATAGCCACTGGCAGGCAGTGAGGGGAAGTCCCAGGCCCCTGAGGTTGTGGGGAGCCCGGGCCCACTGCCCACTCCACTGAACACTGACCAGGTTCTCTGTGTGCCAGTTGGGGCGGCTAGGGCTAAAGTCTGGCTGCCTGTGTGTGTGTGTGTGTGTGTGTGTGTGTGTGTGTACAAGGAAGAGCACTGCGTGGTGGCCGCAGCGACTGTTAGACTGGTTGGTGGGATCCGACGCCAGGGACTTAGCTTCTGAGACCTCCAGTCTCCTGCCTGCCTCTGGGCCGTCTCATGGGGTGGATGGTCAGTGTGCCCAGCTGCCAACTGGAAGGTTGGAGGTTGGAGTCTGCCCAGAAGCACCTCAGAGGAAAGCCCTGGCATCCCACTGCCCCAGAACCAGCCATCCAAGATCTTGCGAAGCCCGGTTCCGCTCTGAGACGCGCAGGGCCACCACGAGTCGGAGGGGACCCACAAGCAGCTGCTTTCCTGTCCCCAAGGGTGCTGTGTGACAGCCAGTGCCACTGGGCTTTGAAAATGCAAGTCCCCCAGCTGCTGGACCCACTCCTCGGAGGCCACAGACCCCGGCGCTCACACAGGCCTGTCTTGTTCCCAGTTCTCAGACGGGGCCTTCCTGGGCGTGACCACGCTGAAACACGCCCACCTGGAGAACAACCGCTTGAGCCAGCTGCCCTCTAGCTTCCCTTTCGACAGCCTGGAGACCCTCACGCTCACCAACAACCCCTGGAAGTGCAGCTGCCAACTGCAGCGCCTTCGGCGGTGAGAAGCCCCCACCCCCACCCCAGCCCCTGCACTAAGACCCCGCTCTGCACACCTTCCAGACCTGCTCCCTGGTAGGTGGGGGCCTGAGGGGGTTCCGTTGCTAAAAAGAGGGTGGTAAGACTGGCCAGGGCCTACATCCACCTCGGCGTGGGGTTCCTGTCCCAGTCTCCTCCCTGCCTGAAGACCCTCTTGTCTTCCCAGGTGGCTGGAGGCCAAGGCCTCCCGCCCAGATGCCACCTGCAGCTCGCCCTCCAAGTTCAGGGGCCAGCACATCCGGGACACGGCCGCCTTCCGCAGCTGCAAGTTCCCCACCAAGCGGTCCAAGAAAGCAGGCCGCCACTAAACAGGTAGGCAGGGCCCCACCCGCTCCTTGAAGAGTCCAGTGCTCAGCAGACCCTAGGCCTTCCAGGTCTGCAGGGAGGTGGGTGGGGCGGGGGGGGTTGCTGACTGGGGCTTCTGCCAAGAGAGGAAGTATCCCACCCCCCACCACTCCAAGCATCCCCAGACTCCACTTCAATTGTGCATGTCCTGGTCCAGGGTCCTTTGGTCAGTCCTGCCGCCCTAGTAACTGGCCTCTGTCTTCTGCCAAAGAGACTCACGGTCCCCCCCTTCTCCTTGCAGAGCAGCCCACGCCTAGATGTCCTGGCAGGGAGACCTTGGGCACTCCAGCGCATACCTAACTCCCATCGGACAGAGGCCAGGAGAGGACACAGCACCTTTCCCACCCGTTCTTCCTGGACCACCATCACGGCACCTGGCAGAGAAGCTGTTGCTGACACCCCACCCCC
>PVJH01042996.1:0-13907 GCA_004026705.1 Nesogale talazaci | reverse complement strand
GTGCCCTCTGCATAGCCCAGACAGCTAAGGAGTCTTCTTCCAAACCTTGTTGTGAGAGGTTTCACTCAGGGTGGGGCTAACTCTTAGCATACATGGACAGTGCGTGGAGCTAGCCTGCTTTGACTGCTGGATCTGGTTGTTTGGCCTCTTGTTATAGTGCTTGCTGATCCCAAGAGCCATCAGTGGGCTACCGACCTGGGATTCCTTCTACACATTTCTGATTCATTCAGGTCTGCAGCCATGAGCCTGTGGTTTCCCACTTGATCTCCCTGCTTCCTGTTCGTCAGCCTGCTGCAGCTACAGGAGAAGCCTCCAGCTGCCATCTGACCTATGGACTCAAACTCGTCTGAATAAATCACTTCTATAATTGTGTGAGTCCTTTCTTTTCTTTTAGATAGTTTTAATGGTGTATTCTTCACATGTCATAGCAATTGAATCTTCAGTCATGTCAACAAGAGCTGTGAGGAGATGTCAGACAGTGTAAGACATGACAAAATAATAATAATTTATAAATTATCAAGGATTCATGGTTGGGGTAGGGAGGGAGAGAAAAAAATGAACTGATACAAAGGGTTAAAGTAGAAAGCAAATGTTTTGAGAATGATGATGGAAACAAATGTACAAATGTGGCTGACACCATGGATGGATATAGGGATTGTGATAAAAATTGTAAGAGTTCCCCCATAAGTGATTTTTTAAAAAGAGTTGTCAGTATATCATTATAAATGAGGGGGAGTACAGATTGGGAACCCAAAGCCCATCAATAGGTGCTACTTCATAACTGGAATTTTGCTACTGTGAAGAAGGGGGCGACTCCTGTGAAAGGGTCGTTCAGCCCCCAAAGGGGTCGCGACCCACAGGTTGAGAACGGCTGCTCTATAGCTTTACCTTTCCTGGGTGTCATATACAGAAAAATGCACATACAAAGTACAAACAGGGAGTCAACAAAAACCCCAACAATGACTAGGCAAAACATAGAAAAACCTCAATCAAAAAGAAGCGGAAAATATTAAAAACTGAAACAACTTTGAAGTGGATCAAAAGAGAGATCAAACAGTAAGGTGTGACATTTTAAGTGAACTATGTGTTTCATAATGGGCTTTACAGTGCTGTTTGACAGCAAGGCTAGTCACATGCCTGGACTGTGTGCAGGGGCCATGGATCCTTGTGGGGACCCTGCAAATGGACATGAGGCTTCTACTGTCATCCACAGCCTTCAGAAAACTGGGTGTTCACAATTCAAGTTCTGAGACCATTTCCTCCTTTGGATTTGGATTTGATTACATTACAGAGGGGAGGCAGTTCCACCTAGTCTAGTGGGTTTAATCACTCCATCCAAGAGTCGATCGTCTGGGAAACACACAGGGGCAGTTCGAACCTGCCATGAGCCAGAACTGACTTGATGGCAGCTGAGGCTGAGCTTTGTTTTTGCTTTTCAACTCCTCCGGGACAGCAGTTCCTCTTGCACACTTGGAGCATGTTGTCATGAGAAACTGCTCCCTGGAGAAGAAGGTGTTGTGGGGTGGAGAAGAGGGACAGCGACCAAGAGGAGAGAGGGATGGACAACGTGGCTGCCACAATGGGCTCACACCTGGGGACGATGATGAGGACGGCGGGGCAGGACAGGCAGAGTCTGGCTCTGTTATGCACAGAGAGGGTCACGATGGGTTGAACTGACCCAACCACAACAACATGACAGCCACCAGATTGGTGTCTAACGGAACCACCAGGAACCCTAACCCTAGCCAAGTAGACACAGAAAAAGAACAACCTGGGGACTGACTCCCAAACCTCCCAGGGCTGGGGAAGCACGCTGGGGGGAGCCATAGGGAGCCCGGTTAGCAACCCTAGGTTCCAAGGGGCCAGGCAGGGAGTGTGGGAGCAGAGTGTGGCAAGACCATGGTTGGAGGCCAAGGCCACTGGGGCCCTGCCTGCTGGACACCTGCAGGCCGGGAATGCCATCGCAGAGTCAGCCTCCCTGAGCACCGGGCAGGCAGACAGGAAGCCAAGAGGTGTGCCGGCCTCCTGGCTTTTTCCTCAGTCACCTCTCAATATGGCCAGAAAAAAAGGGGACTTCAGAAGGGACCAGTCCATCTCCTGACATTAGCACCCCTCGCTGACGCCACCCTTTCCCCAGGCAGCTGGTCCTAGCTCCCTCTTCAGGGGGCCCCTCCCTGAAGTCAAAGCCCTTTGGGTCTGAGCATTCTTTAGCCTCGTTTCCTCTCCTCATCACCCGCCCCGCCTTACTCTGACCCAACACTTGGCTCCAGCTCACTCCCTTAGGCGTCTGCTTCCAAGGCCTCTCTCTGGCCTGGAGGCTTTCCTGGCCTTCACATCCCTTCGTCCTTCATGTCCGACTTAAGTTTCCTCGTCACCGGCAGATCATTATTTTCCAACTGACATTTACTGTCTCTCTTCCTGCCCAATAAGGAAGCCTCGGGTAACAGAGGAACTACAGGGCTGCCGTGAGTCAGAATCGCGTCAACGGCAGTGTTCTGTTTGGATTGGGTTTGTTTTTCTTGGCAGGGGGGGGGGGGAGGGGGGGCTTGGGCATCCATGCCCTGCCCTTAGTGCAGTGTCCAATAAGAATACAATCCTGGATTCCTTGTGTGTCCAAACACTGGGGAGCGTCAGGGTCTCTAAAGTCACAACGCTGCATGAGATCAGCCAGGGAGGTGCAGGGACGGGGCCTTGGGCCCCCCAAATACAGTCCTTGATCTGAGGAGGCACCAGTCAAGGAGACAGGAGAGCCAGGGGAGGAGTGTCCCAAGGAAGAGGGACCCGGTGTCACAGCACCGGTACATGAAGGGACTTGAAGCCTCACTGATACCTATTGAATTGAGCAACCTGAAGTCGAGGACGATGCCAACCACAGACTTTTAGTGGCTGATGAGGCGTCAGCCTCCTTGGAGCTGTGGGGGAGGAGGGGAGACAACGTGACAGGATGAACTGGAGGCAGTGATGACAGAGAGGCCACCTGTGTCCAGTGCCTGTGCTGTCAGCTGTGGCTGAGGAATCTTCGTGGTTCCCGGAAGGAGGGTGGTGTTTGAAGGTTTGGGTTGCCTTGTTGTACCTTTGTTTGGTTTGGTTTGGTTTTGTTTTGGGGCATCACTGCCCTCAGGTGGTGGGAGTAGGAGGCCCAGCCTTTGCTCCATGGAGCAGGAATTGAACCTCCATCCCAGTGGGCCGCAGTCCCGCGCACAACCACTACGCCACCGGGGCTCAGCCCGCCTTGTTGTACCTTTTAAATGGCAGCAGCATCCGGATGCCAGTGTGCAGACAGAAAAGCCGGGGAGGGCAGGACTGTGAAGGTAAGGGAGAGAGGGGGTGAGCCCTTCCAGAAAGGGCCGTTGAGCCTGCTGCTCCGCTTAAAGACGTGCACGTGTGCATCTGGCGCTGATCCAAAGTCTCTGAAGAGAGTGTGTGGGCTCCAGGCGCAGCAGCACCCCAGGAAACCCTCTTCTAGTGGCTTTTATTTTCTCAGTGAAACAGGAAGCCAGGCAACCCGCTAAGGGTGAGGCTGGGGAGTCAGAGGATTGCAGGAACAGGAGAGGATAGGAATGGGCCTTGCTCAGTCGAACAGCGAGCCGATGCAGAAACGTGGTGGGCTGAACAAGATGCTGCCCGCCTCCAAAGAGGCCGACATCAGATTCTGTTATTGACACCAGGGATGGAGTGAACTGTGTGCCCCCTGCCCCAACCCCCACCGACCCCCAAAAGAGAGATGGAGTCAATCCCCTTATTTTGGCAGTTTCCATCATCCCGTGAATGAGTCTGTACTCAAAGAGCAGCGAGCTCTGAATTCACTGCACTCATCCCAGGGAGCTCGGACGACAAAGGCAGCTACACGGCTGGCTCTCAAGATGCAGGAGGGGCTGTGCGTCAAGGGACTCTGGGCAGGCCCGTGCCCCACGAGACCCTGACACATGCGAAGGCTTCCTACCACCTCCTTCCTTCAGAGTCTCTGACCCCTGGTTCCCAGAGCCCGGGTGTGCTGATCTGAGGCCCCAGCCAGGAGCCTCGCAGGTAGGTAGAGTCTCACGCCTGAGTCAGATGGTCTGAGAGACCCTGCCTCCATCCCAGGAGGAGGCTAAGCAGATACAGGGCCAAGAACACACGGGGGCCAGCCGGGTGACCCTGGCATGAAGGCGACATCTTGTCGTCCCCGACCTGGGCAGCTGTGACAGGGTGCCTCTAGGGGGCCAGCCACAGCAGTCGTCAGACTGGACTCCCTATGCACCCGCTTGGCAGCAGGCAAGCCTGAGCACAGACAAACGCCAGGCCAGACTTGCAGCCAGAAGTAAAACAAACAAAAAGTTTATTTATAAGCAAGAATACTGCTCAGCAATACAGTGCAACAACGCTTGGTCATGGGATCAAGTCCAGCCCAGGGAAATGAAGCCGCACCCTAAGAGCCACCCTTTGCTGGTGACAGCGGGAGGTTGGTGGCTCTCCCCGGACCGTCCACCAGGGGGCAGACGCGTCCCGCCGGCGCGCGGGGTCCGCCGGGATCCTGAGTCCGGGGTGGGAAACGCTGCGGGTCTCCGCGGAAATGGACAGGTCAGCGGCCAAGTTCACGTCTGGTGGGCGTTATCAGCGTGGGATTCAAGGGCCTGGGAGGCAGCCAGGCCCCTTCTAGAACCTGGTCTGGTCCACACTTGGTCCGGCCCCTGCGGGGTTCTGAGTGTGAGCCGCCGGCGGGGCTGGGGGAGGGTGGGGAGGGAGTGGTGGACTCTCCCCTAGGCAGAAGAAAATCCCTAGGCAAAATGATGGCTTCAGCTGCTTCAAAACGGGCTGCCGGGTCGGCAGCACAGGTTAGACAGACAGGACACAGACACAGACACGTTACCATAGGCACCATACCAAAATACTGGGGACTGGGGTTCCAGGGCCAGGGAGAGGGCCCAGGGGGGCCAGGGGGCACCCCTCAGGAGGGAAGTCCAGGCTGAGGTAGGAGGAACGAGATGCCTGTAGGAGTCTCAGACACCCCCAGTTCCAGAAGTTTCCCTGATAGGCGAAGGTGTGGCTTCACACCAGGGTGCCAGGGGAGGGCTGGATGGGAGTGGAAGGTGGGCACTGGTTTTGGGGGGTGGGGGCACTGGAGTGAAGACCAAAAGCCGAGGAGAGTGGGGGGCCCTGGGTCAGGGGCTGGGGCAGCACTCAGAGCTATGCTTTCTTGCCTGCATGCCGATAGTTTGTTAACTGCCACGTGACGAAATGGGAATGGTTAAGAGTTTGCCATCTACCTCATTCTCCAGCCTCTGGGCACCCAATTTTCATACTGCGCTACAGAGGACAGAATGGCAGAAATCCACTTGGGGCGGGGAGAGGGATGGGTGAGAGGGATATAACAACTTTTTCTGAGGGTCCTGAGTAAGGTGGGGAATCCTGTGTGCCCTGCAGGGGCTGCCAAGCCCTCCCTTCAATGAGCCAGCCAAGTACTCCGAGCACAGGCCCAGGGAGTCTTAGCATTGCCTTAGCATCCAGGCTGAAGCTCTGTCCTCCCTCCCCTGCAGGGTAGGCGCAGGGCCTCCTGGGAAGCTGGAGAGCAGTCTAAACTTCCAAGGTTCCAGAAGCCAGGCTGCAAGGCCCAGCTGAGGAGAGTTCCAAGAGGCAGGGACTCAACTCAGCTGCCCTGCGAGTTCAGGGTCAGCTGTGCCATTGACCACCAGGCAGCTCGTCAAGAAGGACAAACACCAAGGCAGAAGAGGGGCCTTCGGGGTCTCTCTCAACCTGCAGGCGAAACAGAGGCTGAGGAAGCCAATGAAGGAAGCCTCCCAGAGTCCTGGCGAGCTGGGCCTGGAGCAACAGGGCTGCCCAAGGCCCCTTCCAGCAGGTTAACAGGGCTTCATGCCAACATCCGGCACACCCAGAGGCAGCGGCTTCTCCTCTGAGCTCTGCGGCAGCGTCTCTGGCGTCCCCAGCTGGGACTGAAAGGGCTGCTCCTCCTTAGAGAAGGGGACCTGCTCATTCCCGGGGGAGTCCGGGGGGGCAGGATCCACACCGCCCGTCATGGAGCTGGTCTGCGAGGGGCACTGGGAGCCGTGGTCGGAGCTGCTGCAGACATTCACGATGCAGGTCACGCTGACCTGGGTCCCACCACCGCCAGGGGAGGGCTCTGTCAAACAAGGAGATGAGAGATGGGGATCAGTCCCGGGGTTTCAGAGTGAGGGGGGTGGGAGAAGGGGTGAGTCTCATAAGCGATCTCTTGCCAGAGTGGCAGGGGTGGGGGCTGTGGACCAAGAAGGGGACAGGACTCTCCTGAATACCCTCGGGCAAGCCCCTTAGACACTGGGTGCCTCCGTTTCCTCACCGGTCAAATAAAAATAGCATCACCACCTACAGGCCACACAGACGGAGAGAGCCACAGACATGAGGCAGATGGGAGGGCTTCAGGAACAAAACTTCCCTACTGAGGATCACAAACGAGTAGGGGCACAGAACCCGTTGCAGAATACCAGTCAACGCTATGATGAATTACCTGCTGGACGGCGTCCGCAGTTCTAACCAACTATTAGGCTCGTTCTCTGCCTGCCGAAGAATCAACCTCAGAGGGTTTGCAAGGTGTTGCTTTACAGAGATGACATGTGGACCCTGACCTTTTCCTTCTCAGCCAACCCCCTACCTCCAGACTGAGCTGCCCCTTAATGCGCCCACACAACTGGTTTCCCCTCATCTCATCTACAGGACCAATAGCTGCCCAGTCCCTCCAGTCCAAAGCCTTAGACCCAACTGGATCCTCTCTCTTCCTCCCAGACCCCAGATCCTACCAGTTCTACCTCCAAAAGACCCTTCAAGGTCACTGCCTCGCCTATGTCACCTGGCTTTTACCTAGCCCCTCTGCAGTCCAAGGCTTGGAGTCTTAGCACAAGCTCTTCCATCAGCTTGGAGAGTTCTTCCTGACAGCACTGTTCCCTTTCTTTTTTCATACAGGCCTCAGCTTAAGACCACTTCCTCCAGGAAGCCCATTGTGATAGGTAGGTTTATTGTGCCAACCTGGCCAGTAGACACATGTGGGATTAATAAGGTTGCAGTTTAATTAAAGGGCAAAGAGATAAATGGTGCAGCGAACCTCGCCGTTCTGTCTCTTGCTCTCTGATGATCAGACTAGCATGCAGCTGCCTTAGCTGGTTTTCTGTCTCAACTTGTGAGCTACACTACCTGTGAACACCCAACCCGTGGACTGTGTTGTTATCGTTTGAGGTTCCTTCGAGACCTGCTTTACCACATTGCTGGTGTATTCATCACTTGAGCTGGGGGTTGTTAGACCCTGTCAACTGGCTGACTGTTGGTGACCTGCCATGCTGTTTGCTGCCTGTGGCCGGACTGTCTGTATTACTCTACAGAAGACTCCGCTGTCTGCTTCCTTGACTTGTACCCAGCAGTCCTTGTGAGTTAAAAGACTGCCAGTATATTAACTAGTTTATGGAATTGAGTTGAACTGAGCCCTCTGTACTGCTCTGTGGACTAATTAGCTGTTTATTTCATTTTGATAAATATGTGTATATATATATTATATATATGTAAATATAACCATCAGTGTCCTGATCTTGTTTCTCTAGAGAACCCTGTCTAACACTCCTGTCCCTATTTTCTGCTCTGAAAACACTCCCCTGCCATCTTACCTGCCACCCCTTGTTCTGTGCTCTCTGGGATCCACAATCAATTGCTCGATCACTTACATGCCCTAGACCCTGAGCCAAGGAACTTTGACTGTTGTTACCTCCTCCCTAGTGCCTCCAATGGGAAAGCATGTTGCAGGAAAGCCAGCCCACAGAGCTGTCTGGGTCGCATTGGTGGGAAGACATGGTTATCAAGATGTAGGATTTGGAGGTTCATGTTTTAATTATCTGGCTTTTTGGTTTCTCCTGGGAACCAGAGGTGAGGCCACTGGCCCCAGGGGACCCTCGTTCCTGAGTGGTAGCAATGACAGGAACAAATCCAGAATGCAGGGCTGCCCTACGCCCCTCCTGTGTCCATGACCTGCCCAACATCAGCAGCCACTTGTGTTTTCTAACTGGGGAGACACATGGTCAGGGACTGGACACACCATCGCCACCCCCCCACACCCAAAGTGTCCATTGCTGCTGCTGTTACAGAGACCCACCGAGAGTCTGAACACACATAGAGTCCAAGTGCATAAGCAAGTTGGCCTATGTGTCTTTGACTCCGGGACCTTGGGAGAGCTGCTCTGCTCAGAACAGTCTCAAACACACCAGGGGTGCAGAGAGCTGAATTCACAGGCTGGGAGGAAATTTCCACCCTTGAACCTCCACAGAACCCAAATGTCACCCAGCCTCACCATGCCCTTTGCATGTAGCGAATGAGACAACCTGGAGGCGGGCTGTGGACATCGCCCTGGGGCCCACAGGTTCCCACAGTGGAGAAAGTGGCAGGCGCCAGCAGGGTGGGGGTGGGGAAGGAGACAACACAGAGACCAGGACGGGGACGGGGTTAGGAGGCGGGACGCTCACCCCAAGGCCCAGGCAGCCCCACTGGTTGGGGGCAAAACAGGAAGAGTGGAGCTTAGAATCAGGGAGAGAAATGCCAGGACTCAGACGAGCACGAAGAGCCAGAGTTGAGGTTGATGCCTGCAGTCGATCAACTTCTCAGCTCACCTGCTCTGTTCCAGCGGCCCCTCAGGAAGCACTGAGACCCGGGCTAGGTCGGGGAAGTGGGCGCTGCCGAGACCTCACCATGACAGAGAAACCAGAGGGGCATCTGAGCCCAAGTGAGCAGGTGGGAGAGGAAGTGGCTTTGAGTCAGGCAACAGGAAGGGCAAGAGAGGCACACAGGTGCGGCTTATCAGCAGAGGGTAGTGCGCTGGGGGAGCAGGGGGTCGTGGGAGGAGCCGGCAGTCCCTCCCTGGAGGTGGCCCAGTGAGCTGATGACCTGGACACCAGACCCGGGGTACACTGAAGCTCTTCCCTCAACAGCCCCACCAAGAGGTACCAGGCTCCCAATCTCCAGAGGTGGAGACAGGATCAGATTCACATGGCTGCCACGCTCCGGGCCCGGATCACTCCCTGGCCTCCCTCCTGCTGGTGGGGCCAGGGATTGGGGAGAGACTCGGCCAGCAGCAGGCTTGACCTCTGCACCACAAGACAGGCAGGACCCCTTCAGGGACTTGTGGGCACTGCAGATGCCAGCCTACGGTGTCATCTGTCACAGACCAGGGCGGGGACACACAGGCAACCAGAACTTGGCCAGAGCCCATGTGGGGACCCCCAGCCTTCGAAGGGCATAGGCAGTGGCCCCAGCACCAGGGCCCTGGAGGTATTGGTCATCATCCATGGACGGGCTGTGTGCCTTGGAGCAAGTTGCTTCACTGCCCTGAGCTTCCATCGCTTCACCTATACAACGGGGATAATCCTAGGAGGTGATTCTGAGCGTGGACGCGTGCATTGGTGCCAAGCATGTCAAGTGCCCGGAAGAGGGCAGACGCCACACAAGCACGCAGTAAATAGAAGCTGGCGATGGTGGTGTGTGTTTGTTAGCCAGGCAGAGTGCTGGGATGAACAAAATGGCTCAGGCCTGCCAGGAGAGCCAGAGCCTGCGGAGGGAGTCAGGAGCAAACAGAGGCTGTGTGTGTGACAGTCCTAGGACAGAAAAGGGCCCGCTGAGCCCGGAAGTGCAGCCATGCCAGTGGGGAAAGCGGTTCAAGAAGATTCTCTAGGTGGGATGGTACAGGTAACAGGGCAGAGTACAGAGAAGGAAAGGTGCTCTCAGGAAAGGGCCAGAAGGAAGTTCAGGCAAGCAGGGAGCAGGGAGAGGAGGCCAGAAAGTCCAGCCAAGGCCAAAACAGCCCCACTTAGCTCAGAGCAGGCCCTGCGGCAGAGGCCCAAGATGAGGTGGCTATGACCCCCATCAAGAGGTGAGGTGGGGGTGTCTTACCCGAGCTGGTACAGCTGGCCCGGGCAACCCCCGTCCTGCTGGGTTTCTCTGTGTCCTGTGCATGTGACTGGTTCTGCCGGCCTGAGGTGCTGGCTGAGCTCTCCAGGGAACTGCTGCTGGAGCTGGGGGCCGCGGTCAGTAGGTGCTGCTGCTCCACGTCCTGCTGAAGCTGGGTCTTCTCAGCCGGCAGGTGAGGCTGGACAGGGAGGAGGAGATCGCATTTCATCCCCATCTGCATCCACGGCGGGTCGCAGCTCCCCGTTCACACCACGCACCTGCGCGTGGCACTTCCCTCACCGGCAGCACTTTTCACAGGGTAGCACTTTGGTTGCGAATTCCAAGGTCGACAGCCTCTCTTCAGGAGAAAGAGGAGGCTGTGTACTCCCCTCAACAAGTTGCGGGGGGCAGTACTACTCTGAGTCACAGGGTCACTATGAGGCGAAACCAGCTTGATGAGAGTGGGCTTTTCCCCCGCGGGGGTCTGAGGCCACAGACAGAGGTCAAGCGGTCTCGCTTACCAAACAGCCTGGGAGGGTGGGGGTAAGCAGGGTTTGGCCTTCATTTGGCATAAGAAAACAGGCCTGGTGGGGGGGGGCGGGTGGTGGAAATGAGCTGGTGCCAGGGGCTCAGGTAGAAAGAAAATGTTTTGAAAAAAGATGACAACATATGTACAAATGTGTTTAACACATTGGATAGATGTATGGGTTGTGATAAGAGCTGAAAGAGCACCCAGTAAAATGATTTGAATGAATGAATGAATGAATGAAACAGAAGCCTTAGAAGTGCCTTTCCTGGGGTATCCCCTCATCATAAGGAGACCATGCAGGTCAGCAGCCAGGAGCCTGGACTCCCATCAGACCATCCCACTCCACCACTCACAGCCTTGGACAAGTCACTTTACCTCTCTGTGCCCCTGGATGTTATTTTATCTTAAGCAAACAAACAACAAACACAGTTGTCCATGAGTGGACTCTGACTCCTGGTGACCTCAGATGATGACTGTGCTCCCTAGTGGTTTGGGAAGTGGGTCATCAGGCCTGTCCTCAGAGGTAGGTCGACAGACCAAATCTCGAAACGTTCAGAACATTAGCCATTCTACCACCCGGAGACTGCTGTTCTAGGGCTCAGCTACCTCCTAGGGATGCTGTGAGGATTCAGTGGACAATGTTGGTGAGGGGCTTTCAAACAGGCCTGGTGCCCCAGTGTTTATCACATCAGGGGCAACAGGCGAGGGCCCGTGGGTCACCCCTGACCCACCACCTGCCAGCAAAGGAGGGTTTCCACGTTTTTTAGGTGGTTGAGGGGAAAGATGAAAAGAAGGACATTGCTTCCTGCCACTGGAAAATGATGAGAAGTGCACCTTGAGGTCCAAAAAGGGAGATTTGCACTGGAACCCATGCATGTGTCTCTGTACTCCCCATGGTGGCTTTCAGAGAGCCTCGTGGGGTGACGGGTGGACGCTGCCAACCTCTCTGAGAGTCAGAAGGTTAGACAGATGTCTGCGTCCCCCCAGAGGCATTGTCCCAGAAATGCCCATGGCCCTGCTTCCAAGACATCAGCGCGGAGGTTGTGAACACCCTCGTAACACAAGGCTGCGGCTGACGGAGGAAGCCCAAGATCCCCTTGCAGAGTCTCCGGGCAGGGAGGATGCCGGTGTGGCCCCACTGACCATCGTCCAGGAATGTGGACAGCCTGGCTCTCAGATAGCGAACACTGCCCAGTCGATCGTGGCAGCTGGAGTTAGGCTCACATGTTACCACCTTCCCAGGGGATCTCCCTGTGGACCCACTTCAGTCTCGTTTTTCATATTTTCCACTTTCTTTTCCATGGAGGTGTTTCTCTGTTTTTGTTTTTTTGTGTGTGTGGCATCACGGCCCTGGTGGGAGTAGGAAGCCCAGCCTTGCTCCTGGAGAGCTGCTGCTGGATTTGAACCATCAACCCTCTGGACCGCAGTCCTACATACAACCATTCTGCCACTGGGGCTCAGCCCTGTTTCTCTGGTTTGTGCCATTGCTGTTGTGGTTGGCTTCCTGTTTGTGTTTTGTATGGTTTTCTGTATATGAAATCCAGGGTGGGGAGGCCCCCAGGGACCGTCACTGGATGAATAATGAGCTAGGGGTCTGTCAGGGGACGTTTGGAGGGAAACAAGGAGCGAACTATGAGGATGAGAAGAAAATTGGCTGTGGAGGCGATAGCCCAAATCTTCTGAATGTGACCGAACGATTAACTTGTATGATATGAAAAAAAAAAAAACTACTTAAAAAAAAAAGGCCCATGGGGCCCGTTGCCTCCACTCCCCTGTCCTGATTGGCCTAGCACCTCCCCTCCCCCACCCCACCGGGAACATGCTGAGAACCCCCTGGACGCCTTCCAGAACCACTCTGCACGCTCAGGCTCTGCCCGCCCAGAGATGTTTCCAAGGCGGTCATCTTTATGGAAGGGGACCTCCGTGTTCTGTCCTGCAGAGTGGCAGCTGCCTTCGAAGCACCCAGAGTTCCTTCCTCCTGATGGGAGTAACTACAATTCTGGTGCACACTGACCTGCCTGATCCCACCTGCTTCACTAGGCAACTGTCCTGCCCCCATCGGTCGCAACCCTGCCCACCATAGCTGGGATCCCTCAGACACAAGAGCCAAGACCACCAAGATTCCAAGCCAGAGGGTCCTCCCCACGAGCCCCCCCACCCCCTGCCCCAAGGCCCTGGAGAGGGAGAGCCCCAGCCGGCACCACACAGCAGGTCTGCAGCCAAGGCACAGCGGAGCCCAGAGATGTCTGCTTCCCACTTTCTCATCAGAGCCCACAGGAGGCACGGGGCTGCCATTCCAGATTCGGATGAAGGGAAAGGGAGCAGCTTCCTAAGGCATCCATCTCTTAGATGGTCTACCTAGCTTGATCACAGGGTGCACCCCAGCCCAGCCTGGGGAAGGGATGGCAGGGGAGGGGCCGTCTCCAAATGTCACTCCCTGAGAAGGGGCTTTTCTGTCCTGCTGTTGACGGCTCAAGCAAGGCACATGTGAAACCTGCAAAGGTCACAGCCGCCTCCTTCCCTAAAAGCCAGAGTTGCCTCTTGAAGTGCAGGGGTCGATGGACTTTAGAAAAACAGGATCCCAGCCAGCCAGGCCCCTCCGGCCCCAGCCGTGGGGAGAAGCAGAGACCTGTAAAGCCTGGCAGAGACCTGGAGGTGATAGTGGCTAAGTTCCCACATATGGATGTATCGTATGTGGAACCAAAGAGAAGTCACCATCCCCTCATGCTCTGGGCGGTATTTCTGCAGCAAGAGAGACAGGTCACCCTTCTGAGAATAAATAACCTTTACGAGAAACTTCAGCTGGCCTCTTAGCCGACCTCAAGCCAAGGTGGGGCAATCAGCCTCAGAGAACAGCTAGGAGCACCTCTGACTATCCTGGCTGGCAGCAGGGCCAGAGAGCAAAGGAAAAGCCTGCAGATTCAGAGGGCACTGCCAACCCAGACTCTGCCACTCACCCAGTGCTCTAACCTGACACAAATCAAGAGGGGAGGCTCCCGAAGTCTCAGTCTCACGCCCTCCTCTTCACAATGAGGTGCAGGGGGAACACAGCTGCCCCCAGCAGGGGCTCGTAGTCCCTGAGCCAGAGTGTGGTGAGGGTATTTACACCTCGGGCATTGGCAAACACCAATGGGGCTTTCCTCCGGAGGAGCTGCTGCCCCGCACCCTGCTGGGCTTGGCGCTGAGCACACAGAAGCTGAGCCTGCTCATGTCTGGCGAAGGCAAAGCCCAGGCAGGGAAAGGGGAAGCGCGGTTCCCACCCGTCCCCATCCCCCACCCCCCTCCCCCCTGCGCGCTGCGTCTTGAGAAACCCTGAGCTGGGGAAGAGGGCGTGTCGCTGGGTGACCCAGAAAGGCCTGGAAGGCACAGCTGTGGGCATCGCTGAACCGAGGCCAGAAAGGGAAGGGATGAGAGGCGCAGCCTGGCGGAGGGTGACACGGTTTGGTTCCTCACACCAATGTTTGTATCCACGGGAACACACATACTC
>PVJH01042995.1:0-13912 GCA_004026705.1 Nesogale talazaci | reverse complement strand
TGGACGTGCGCAGCAACACTCCATTATTAAATGGAAGTGGTACATACGAGATCGGGCCAGAGCAGGACCAGAGGGTACAAGTAAACTGCATGAAGAAGTGGCCCAAATGCCCACAGTCCCCACTCCAGTCACATTACCTTCTCTTTCCAAATCTGCACCTATGGCCTCCTGGGGAGTTCCTTATAATAATTTGACTAAATAACAGAAAAGTCATGCTTGGTTCACGGATGGCTCTGCACGATATGCAGGTGCCACTCTTAAGTGGACAGCAGCAGCCCTACAACCCCTTTCTGGGATCTCCCTGAAAGATAGTGGTGGAGGAAAATCCTCCCAATGGGCAGAACTCTGAGCAGTGCACCTGGCCGTTCAGTTCGCCTATAAGGAAACGTGGCCAGATGTGAGACTGTACACTGATTCCTGGGCTGTGGTTAATGGCTTGGCTGGATGGTCAGGGACTTGGAAGGAACATGATTGGAGAATTGGTGACAAGGAGGTGTGGGGAAGAGATATGTGGATGGATCTCTCTGAATGGGCCAAAAAAGTAAATGTAATTGTGTCTCATGTAAATGCTCATCAAAAGGTTACCTCTGAAGGTAGGCTTTAACAATCAAGTAGATAAGATGACACGCGCTGTGGACACTGGCCCTCCTCTTTCCTCTGCCACTACTGTTATTGCCCAATGGGCACATGAACAAAGTGGACATGGTGGCAGGGATGGAGGTTATGCATGGGCACTTCAATATGGACTTCCACTCACCAAGGCTGACTTGGTCACAGCCACTGCTGAGTGCCCTATTTGCCAGCAGTAAAAACCGATATTAAGTTCAAGGTATGGTACCATTCCTCGGGGAGATCAACCAGCAACTTGGTGGAAAGTTGATTATATAGGACCACTCCCATCCTGGAGGGGACAGCTCTTTGTTCTGACTGGAATAGACACATATTCTGCATATGGATTTGCCTTCCCTGCACGCAATGCTTCTGCTCAAACCACCATTCGTGGACTTACGGAATGCCTCATCCACTGGCATGGCATCCCACATAGCATTGCTTCAAATCAAGGAACTCACTTTATAGCAAATTCAGTGTGGCAATGGGCCCATGCCCATGGAATCCACTGGTCATATCATGTTCCTCATCATCCTGAAGCAGTTGGCTTGATAGAATGATGGAATGGGCTCCTGAAGACACAACTGTGATGGAAACTACGTGGCAACAACTTGCAAGGCTGGGGTAGTATTCTCCAGGAAGCTGTATATGTTTTAAACCAGCAGCCAATATATGGTGCTGTGTCTCCAATAGCCAGGATTCACGGGTCCAGGAACCAAGGGGTGGAAACTGGAGTGGCACCACTCACTATTACTCCTATTGACCCACTTGCAACATTTTTGCTTCCTGTCCCAGCAGCCCTATGTTCTTTGGGACTGAAGGTCCTGGTCCCGAAAGAAGGAACTCTCCCACCTGGAAACACAGCACGGATTCCACTGAACTGGCAGCTGAGAATGCCCCCTGGCCACTTTGGGGTTCTCATGCTTTTGGATCAACAGATCAGAGAGGGTGTCACTGTACTGAGTGGTGTGATTGATCCAGATTATCAAGAAGAAATTGGACTGTTGTTACATAATGGGGGTAAAGTGGAATATATCTGGAATCCAAGAGATCCCATAGGCCGACTCTTAGTGCTACCATGCTCTGTGATAAAAGTTAATGATAAATTACAGCAACCCCATCATAACAGGACATCTAATGACCTAGACCCCTCAGGAATGAAGGTCTGGGTCACCCCACCAGGCAAAAAACCACAACCAGCTGAAGTGATTGCTGAGGGCAAAGGTAATACAGAATGGATAGTAGAAGAAGGTAGTTCTACCTACCAATTACAATCACGTGATCAATTGCAGAAGCGAGGGTTGTGATTATTCATATATTTTCTGTTTATGAGCTTATTGAATTTTTTTCTTTGCTCATGTATGATATGTCAGCTACAATTGGACTCAGTGTGTTCTCATTTATATGTATGATAGATGTTTAATGTTAAGTATAAGTTTGATTTCATTAATGTCTAGAAATTCTATATGGGTAAAAAATTGTGTATAGGTGCCATGTTGGCAAGGGGTGGATTGTGATGGGTAGGTTTTTTATGCCAACATGGCCACAGAAGATTGGTGGGTCTGTTGTGAGGGCACAGCCAATGAACACGTGGGATGAATTGAAGGGCAGATATAGAAGGGCTTGGCAAGTCCCGCCCTGTCTCTTGTTTCCGGATCTTCGGACCAGAGAGCTGTGTTGTTCGTCCTGTGCCTCGACCTCCAAGCAACACTACCCGTGGGACACCTAATCGTGGACTGTGTTGCTATGAGTTGAGGTTCCTTCAAGCCCTACTTCGCCACGCTCCTGGGCTATATACATCTCTTGAGCTGGGGACTGTTGGACTCTGTTATCTGGCTGACTGTTGGTGACTGTTGGTGACGGTTGCTCTGCTGTTTACTGCCTGTAACTAGATAGCCTGGATTGCTCTACAGAGAACTTTTCAGCGGCCCTCAAGAATTGAAGGACTGCCAGTCTTTTAGCTGCCTCACGCAAGTGAGTTTCACCAAGCAATCTGTATTGTTTTATAGTTAACTTGTTCTTTCTTATCTTATATACCGTTCTCAATATATAAATATATAAAAAAGAACTACCAGTGTCCTGAATTTTATTTCTCTAAGAGAACCCTGCCTGACACAGTTACTGGTACAGATTGGGTCTGGAGACACAGGGAATCCAAGACAGATGATCCTTTCAGGACCAAGCGTGAGAGTGGTGATAGCAGATGTTGGAGGGAAGGTGGAGTAGAAATGGGAAACCTGTTATAAGGATCTACATACAACCCCCTCCCTGAGGGACAAACGACAGGAACGTGGGTGAAGGGAGACATCGGAGAGTATAAGATATGAAAAAAATAATTAATAATTTATATATTATCAAGGGTTCATGAGGGATGGGGTAACAGGAAGAGGAAAAATGAGGAACTGATACCAAGAGCTTAAGTTGATAGCAAATGTTTTTAGAATGATGAGGGCAGCAAATGTACAAATGTACTTGACATACACTGGAACTATGCATGTAGTGTGATAAGAGTTGTAGGAGCCCCCAATAAAATGATTTAAAAACTAAACAAAAAGCAAAAACAAGAAAAGTAGCTGGCACCTGAGGGGTGGGGGTTGGAGAACCTCTTCTTCTTAATTGTTCACATACTATTTTATGAGTACGTGTATGTGGAAAGTAAAATAAAGATGAAAAAAGCAATACTGTTTTCCTTTTTTTTCTTTGTTTTAGCAAGATTTCAGCTGGTTCTTAACAGCGTGACTCCTCTGAGCTGTCAGGCTATCACACATACTGAACCATGCTCCCCCAGAGCCCTGTTTTGTAAGCAGAAGTTACTGATAAAAGTGACCCAAATGGATTATTTGGGTATTTCTTGCCAGGCACCTGCATCCTCAATGGACTGCCATGAACAACAGCACACTGCAGCCTGTGAGCATCCCAGGGTCATTAATGGATCATTGAGTCAACAGATCATGACAGCTCCCTTGGAAAACTCCAAGTTCAACATCAGCGTGCTCTGCCCAGGGAGTTCCAGGCCCAGCTTAGCAACCCACAGTGCATCTTAAAGAAATTCAAGAGTAAAAGGGGAATACATTCAAACAAAGACAAAATAATGGGTTTTCTAAGAGACTGCATATCAATCTCAGAGAACATCAGGGCATGGGAAACTACTGAAAAGTACATGGTAGGAGTTATGATATCTTTAAGATATAAGCACTTTACTTCAATAAATAATGTAAACTTAGAAGCTACTTTTCCTCTGACTACATGAATATATATTTTACCAGATTTAGTTTATTTTTGACTACTCACTTACAAACCTTACACTAATTATTTTGATTTAGAAATATTGCCTCCATCAGGTTTAGTTTCAGAAGTGTGTTTTTATTCTTCTATGAAATTTTTGTGAGGATAATTTTTTATGAGATTAGCATGAAGAGAATTATGGTGGTTCTGTGGGTTAAGCAAGTGGTTGCTCACATCAAGGCAAACAGTTCATACCCACCAAATTTTCCAAGAACAAAGAAAAGGCAATCTGTGGCCATAAAGTTGTACAGTCTTTGAAATCCTAAATAGATGATGCCTATGGGGTTGCTGTGACTCAGAACAGACTTCATTGCAGTGGAAGAACAGAAAGTCTGTTATATAATTTTATTTATAATACTGGAATGATTCATTTGAGTACATGTATGCCAAGGAGGAGAACCGGAACTAAAGAACTTGACTCAGACTACAGGAAACGTTCACTAGTTGTTTAAAATCATGGAGTCCTCTCATTTTCTTATCTAATAAAACCACTGCTGTTGTTTATTTATAGGCTATGTATAATAGCCTGCTATTTGTGTGACATCGTATTGTTTATTTGCATATATACAATATGTTCTAATAAATAAAAGGAATGGTTTATATTCATTAAATGTTAAAGCTCAGAGAACGATTTTTACCCAATAATGAGATATTCTGAAATCTAGAACAAGATTCTTAGCCTAGTTTATTCTTTCCAAGTTTATGATTCTGAATGCAGAGGTGCAACCCAGTTTCTGCATGCTCTTTTCCCTGTATCATAGCTTTAATACAGTGGTTCTTGAGCTTGAAGGTGCATTGGAAGCAGCTGGAGGCTTGTGAGACACAGATTGTTGGGACCCTCTCTCAGAGGTTTGAGTGTGTTAGAGCTTCGCATTTTTAACAAGTTCCCAGGCAATGCTGAAGCTGCTGGTCCAGGACTATACTTAAAGTACAATTAATTTAAAGGATGTGCAAATAGTGAAATATTAGTGAGTTTCCCTGTTACCTCTTTAAATATATCAAAATATGATTTTTCCTGAAGCAGTGAATTTCATTATCACCTGTCTTATAGCAAAAGGATGCTTCAATCCCTAAGGAATTTTTTTAAGTCTTTGATTCTATGTTTAAGCTATTCTTTTAAATGTTTTCTGAAAAACATTTTGCAACTTAGTGGGATGAAGTGAAGGGTGAGAATAAGGAAGTGCATGCATACTTTCTAATACACTTGTTGTTGTGTTGTTTTATATTGTTTTGCTTTTATCTGCTGCACAAGACATCGTTTGAAAAGCAAGGACTGGGCTGCAGCATAGAAGATCACTATGGTTGGAACAGACTCAGAATCACCTGACAACAACAAAAAACATTGGTTCTGCTATGATGGTATTTGTTGTTTGTTTGATTTTTCTTTTCTAAAGAAAAAAATATAATTAGCAACATTTAGAAACACAAAATTGGTTATTTAGAAATGGAATATCACATTGTTATTGTACACGCATATTCCAACAAAAATATAGAGTGAGGCTCTCCCTGAAGTAAAATCATAATTAGGCTCACATTTACATTCCATCTTGAATGAAATATGCAGTCTTGCTAAAAAGAAACACTGCCTTGCTTGTACTGTGATATAACATAATGAATTATTTTGCCATGGATTTTACCAAAGACTTAGAAGACCAACCATTAAGGTTTATAGAACAATAACAACTTTTAAGTAGCCTTTAAAGAAATATTTCATTTAAAATAGCAAATAAAAATAATATGGAATTATTTACTATTGACTAGCTAGTAATTTTTATTAGTATAAAAATCTGAGAGCATAAACAAATACAAATTGGAAGATTTAATATGATATGCTAATACTTAAAGGAGGAACAATTTTTATAGTTATCCTTTGTTACTCAAAAAATGATTTTTCTATCAAACAGAACCACTATCTTAAGTGCTATTAGTCTTTTCAGTGAGGAAACAATAGTGTAAAATGAGTAAACTATTTGCATAAAAGTTTATATGTAAAGTAACTTAAGTCTTTGGATCATCCTTTGTTTTAATGTTAATTTAATATTTGTAAAGCTCAATTTTATTTTTATTATTGTGTGTTTACTTGTTTATTATTGTTTTATCATTTTATTGGGAGTATTTACAGATATCATAACATTCCATAGTTCAATCACATCAAGTAATATTGTACAATTACTAACATAGTTTGAAAACACTTTCCTTCTTGTACTCTTGGATATCAGCTTTAATCTGTTACCTCCTCCTCTGTCCCCTCCCACAGGAACCTTTATTTATTTATTGTGTTGCAACTTACACCATCTAATATATCTGTTCACATACTCTGTTGTTCTGCTGTTCGCTCTCATCAAGTGTGGTTATACTGTTATCAATGCTGTCAGCTCTGCTCTCCACAACCCCACTCTCTCTTCTCATTTCCTCAGGGAACCATTACACCTCTTAACATTTCTGGAGGACTATCTATCTTGGATTTCATATATCCAACTATCTTAATTATACAAAATAATGTACACAAATTTAACAGAAATCTAAAATAGATAAACCCCTAATACTAAAGGGAGGATGTATTTAAAAAGCTAGAGAATAGGTATGTGTTTCATCAAAGCTGTACCACATTTTGGATTTATCATCCCTTCTATGTGGCCCTACAGAGAAGGACTGTCAAGTTATCCTGAAAATGGGTTTGAGGTCTTCACAAATGCTTCACATTACCTTGGCTCTTTATTTTGGAGTTCCTTATACCTTTTCCCATCAACACCTAATGAACACACAGTATTAATGTGCTTCTTTCATGTGGGATTTCTTGCTACCCTGTTAAGTGGATGGTAGTTGATTACAAGACTTTAAGAATGCAGACACTATATATTTTAATAGTTGGACACCATTTCTGCCTTCATCACATTTGCTTCTGCACTCATTTGTTTTTCTTCAGGAATTGTCAGAAAGGTGAGTATCATATAGTGCCACATTATTTGAACAAACTGTTCTACTGAGATAAGAGACCCAAAGTCCATCTGCTTCCTTGTTTCATTTGCATTTATTTACACATATAAGCAAATATACCTATATTTAAACACTTATAAATGAATATATATGTACCCCATATATATGAGAGGCTACCACCCAAAAATGGGGAAAAAATACTCTACTGGATAGAGAGTTCATGTACACGTCTTTGCACTAAGTGAGCACCTAGCAATGTGCTCCGAGTTAGTGCACCCAGTGGCATCACCTAGGAAGTTTATCTCTGGTGACCGTGGATGCTTTCATAAAAAAAGTTTCACTCAAACTTTGCTTTTTGTGATGGCCAATTTAAGACAACAATGTGTGGTTGTGGAGTTTTGCTTTCTGCTTGGGAAAAACACCACAGAAACTATTGTGATGTTTACAAGGACAGCACTATAGGAAAATCTCAAGTGTACACATGATTTTCTCATTTCAAAAAGATGAAATTGATAACAAACCTATTTATGGGGGTTGAGCCCCGGTGGCATAAGTGGTTGAGTGCGGAACTGCAGCCCACTGGCTTGGCAGTTCAAATCTGGTGGCGGCTCTCAGGAGCAGTGCTGGGTAGCACTCACAACCACCAGAGGGCAGTGATGCCCAAAAAACAAAACAAACAAAAAAATCAAACCTATTTATGGATATCTGTCAACTTCCTTAATGGAAAAAATGTTGATTCATAATGCATTTTGTGGTTGTTCCACAAGGTCAGAGTTGTAATCAAACTTTCCATTTAAAGGTTGTGAAAAGATTGTGTAACCGTGTGTGACAAGAAAGACCTGATTTGGGCCAGATAGGGATTCATGACAATTCGCCGGCTCATGTAGCCATCTCAGTGCACCAGCTTTTGGCAAAAAATACTGCATGTGATTTTAGAACCTGTCCACTGTGTTGTACATGTCCTCACTGGGGTTTGCTAACCCCCAGACTGGATAAGGGTGCTGGAGAACCCATTCGCTCTTTTTATGTTCCTGCCTTCATGAAAAGGTGAACACTGAATGCTTGCTCTGTCTCATTATTTTCCTTCAAGTTCACAGCCAATCTTCAGGACCAAGCTGAAACTTACAGCAAAGGATAGACTATGATAAGTTTTGTGTCAACTTGGGCCAAGATTTTCAGTCTGGCAATTTTGGCATCCTTAGTATGTTCTACACCAAGGAACCAAACCCTTGATGGACTCTACTGTCCCCTAGGCTTTGAAACTGTTCTCTTACAAGCAACCAATTTTGGGAAGTCGAGTGTGGAGTGATTCCCCCGTGGCCAAATCATGGTCCTGATGCAATTAGAAGGACATTTCAAGGGATCTTCTCTTATGTAAATTGACTCATATTTTTCTCGCAGGCATTAGCAGTGTGGTAGTTACGTAATCTGGTGTCAACTTGGTAGAGGGGTGGAATCTATCCTGCCAAATAGGTCACAACTTGACAACCTCTATCCAAGGTGCCACAGAGAAAAATAGCTCTCTGGAGGCAGGACACAGACTCATTCCCTGCAAGACATTCCTATGAAGAAGACACATGGATCTACACTTGGACACATTGCTCCTGGAGCTGAAGGACTCACGTGGAGACCCCTGCCCATGCTGAGATGCTCTCCCCATCACTGGATCCACAGGACTTTCTACCCACTGGCCTGTGATCTTTCTTTCTACATTAGGTGTCATGGGTAGGACTTAAGGACTTGAGCTGGACTAGACAGGGATGCTTTCTTAATATACAATTACTCTTTATATAATGCTCTTTCCTATATACAGCTGAGTGTCTCCGGTTTTGTTTCTCAACTAATGCAGTCACTGTCTCTAAGCCCTTCTCCATCCATCACATGACCTCTTGCCTTTTCTGCCAGAAAGTAGGCAGGATTATCTCTTCCACAATGTCTGTGGAGCAACATGCTCAAGATACCTCCCGGTCAGTGCTCCTCAGCCCAACAGTGACAAACTGGCAGTGCTGTACAGGGTCAAAAGCCCCCATGGAAATCACCCATCTCTTGCACTAAATCATTGCCATCTCAGCTAAGTCCAACTCTTTCATTTTTGCATAGTCTAAATTACTTAAACCTGGATGACAAACTTCTTTAGCACCCACCACTATTCCAGGAGCCACAGATACGATAACAAGCCACTCACTGCACAAGCACTTTCATATAGACTGTATTGCAGTGGTCCTCAACCTTCCTATTGCTGCAACCCTTTAATACAGGTCCTCATGCTGTGGTGACCCCAGAACCATAAAATTATTTTCATTTCTACTTCATAACTGTAATTTTGCTAATGTTATGAATCGAGCGATCCCTATGAAAGGGTTATTCTATCCCCACAGATTTTGTGACCCACAGGTTGAGAACCACTGCTTAATCCCTAAATCTCACTCCAGCTGATACACAATCTGAACTGCCTCATCCGCTTACTGGGCACAGAAATTCTTACTAGAATCAAAATAGGAATTTCTTTGAAGTTGCAAAAGTCTCCCAGTCTCTGAAACTATTACTTCTCTTACAAGCAACCCCGGACACTACTTTCTCCCCAAATACCTCTAATGTCCTGACATCCGCCAACCAATTCCCCTCTTGTATTCCTGCTCTGCTTTATCTATGTGTGTGAGATATCATCAGCCTATTTACATCAGGTTAAAATATTCTTCAAAATTTCCTAACATACCTCAGTACCCCATCGCCCTCCAATACTGAAAAAGCCTTACACCTATAATCTCAATATCACTCCAGGTGTGCCTTTGAAGCCTCAACCACTCTCCTTGTAACACACCAATTCTGTCACTTGTTAAACCCAATTGCAGCTACAGACTTCTAAATCTGTAAGCTATCAACTCTGCTGTCTTGCCTTTCATCCTATTGTTTCCAACTCACATTCTCTGTTCTCTACTGTTCTGTCCAATACTATCGAAAACATGGGCCAATGAGACAGGCATATATGTTATGTTCGCTGCAAAAAAATCATAGACACCAAAAAATGAAGTTCAAAAGACATCTAGTGGGAAAGATTTGGAAAGTGGAAAAGGGAGGAAAGAAAGTAGTTTTGACTTGAAAGTAGATTGTCTGGCTATGCTGGAATGCAAAAGATGCCAAAGTTAAACTGGAGGGTGTGGAGGAAGTTTTGGATGTTTCAGGAAAACAGATTTTTATTTGCGTAGGTTTATATGACCTGCAATAATGGGTCTTTAGAAGAAAAAAACATTAAAAATTAATTTGAAATCTTGGGCCTCCCTCATGACCCTTCCAACTTATTGGACTTATTGGACTTCTTAGCTTAAGATCCTGTTTGCTTCACTATTTTCTTTTTTCCTTGCAGACATACTTTCACAAACCACACCCACATGGAGTTGAAAGTGACTGGATCCTCCCCAAACAGGATAATTTTAGGTTGCTCATTGGGCACATCCAACAGAAAAAATTACAGTGGGAGGAAAGCTGTTTGCCCACATTCCATATTATTAGAGGCATGAATAAAGGAATTAAGGGTCCAGCAAACACACTGAAGTTCTCAGCCATAACCACTGTCTCTAACTCCTCCTCCATCCCCACCTATCTTAATGTGACACCTCACCTTCTCCAGATGCTTCACAGAAACCAGCAGCCCCCTCACAACCCCAGCACCCCCTTTCACCATTCCGCTGGTGCCACAGCCAGTCAGTGTGTGTGTGTGGGGGCCACCTTTCAAACATATTTAGTTATTTCTGCCCCTAAAGTTTATTAACACTGAATTCCTTAGTTCTCATTCTCTCTGATTTTCTTCATCTTCCCTATGGCCACACTTTCCACTATCTCTTCCTCTCTTTGGCACTCCTCTTTCTTCCTGTGATAGGTAGGCTTGTTGTGCCAATGTGGCCAAAGAAGATAGATAGGTCTGTTGTGACAACATGCCCAATGAACATTGGTAAGGTCAATTGAAGAGCTGAGATAGAAATGGCTAAGTGAGCCCTATCCTTTCTCTCTTGCTCTTAGATCTTCAGACAAGCCCGTGGGACATCTAATTGGTGGACTGTGCTGCTGTGAGTTAAGGTTCCTTCAAGCCCTGCTATGTCACGCTAATGGAATATACATCTTTTGAGCTGAAAACTGTTGGACTCTGTCATCTGACTGACTGTTGGTGAGCTGCTTTCCTATTTGCTACTTGTGGCCGGATAACCTGAACTGCTTTACAGAAGACGACTCAGGACTCTGAGGACTCCAAGGACTGCCCGTCTACTAGCTGTCTCATGCAAGTGAGCTGTACTGAGCTATTTGTACTGCTTTATAGATTAGTTAACTGTTTATTTCTTATCTTATATATCCTTCTATCTATATAAATATATAAAGAGAATTACTAGTGTCCTGGTTTTGTTTCTCTAGACAATTCTGTCTAACACACTTCCTTTCAGCTATTTGCTCTTTACTCTGTCTTCCAATCTTCCTCACCCAATCCCCCTTTACTGCTATCCCAATCAGAACACATGGCTGGTCTTTATCTGTAATAAAAATCTGTTAATTACAACCCATACTCTGGCTCCACTTTCTTTTTATTCCTGTTCTAATACAAAGATAGATCTATGATAGATTTTCATGTGTGACCAAACAATCAGGGACCATAACCCAGGCAATCTGATACATATAATCAACAATCACAGTGGATAGATCACTGCAAGTTAATATAATTTAATGATGCTCTTTTCATTTTTTTATTTTCCTATTTACTTATAATTGTTATTGCTTTCTTATGACAGTTGATAGCTTAAGTCGTTTGCTGTCTTAATGTCCATTAATTATTCCTATTTACCTTAAATACTTCTTTATTTTTTGTATGAAAGTTATTTTATAACTCACCCATCAAATAGTGACATTCCGGCCCATGTCCAATATAATTTCATCTCATCTTTTAGTGATAATTGTTATTCATTGCCTGATAGAGAATGTCTAGTAAATTCTAGTTCTACATATTTTTCTCTTAGTTTTTTATGTATTTTCTTTGAATTTTGTTGTTCTGGGAAGTTTAATCAAAGTTGGCCAATGATATAACTCTCATGATGAAGAAATCTTAACTTGCAGTAAGTGAGTTTCATGCCCCATCTTGTTTGTGATTATGATCTGCCTATATGTCTGATCTATTCTACAATCAATTTTAAATATCATGCAATAAATAAAACTTTTACCAACACTGAATAAATGAACTAAATTTCATCTAAAAAGAGCACTGCTTAACACAAAATACAGTATTAGAGATATAGAAAATAGTTTTAAATTCTTAAGATAATATTCATTTGCCATGGCACCCTTTTTTAACACAAGCAAATATTGTTATTTCTCTGGACTGAGGCATGTATATACAGAGTAAAAACATTCAGCTTTATTGAGTAAATAATGTCTCCACTTATGTACTATTCCAGATTCAACTGTGTTTCTAAAAACTTACTATCAAAATGGCAGTTTTATCAGCAATTTAAAGAGAATGCCATTAAAATGTATTTCTGGTAAGATTTTCTCAGTTTATACTGACTATAATTTGTAGAACCAAATTTCACATTGAAAAATCAAAGAAATGCACATGCTATGTGAACTTAGATTTTATCATAACTGATTAGGAAGTCAGCTTCCTAAAATTGGACATAAATCTACACTTGTGAAAAACCAACGACGCATAACGAAGAATTGACCCACTGACCTTTCCATTTTATGTTTTACCTGAAAAATAATTAGTATCATCAGTAGGTGAGAATTATTATTGACACTATTATATAGCATAGAAAAACAGTGCTTTTTATTACATTTCTTAGTAAAATAAAATACCTTAGTTACTTGGTGCTGCTATCCTAAGTGGGAAGCTTTTTGTCTTTTCTTAGTTTGATGTTTTTTAAAAATCATTTTGTTGGGGATTCATGCAACTCTCATCACATCTTTACATACATTCTTTGTATGCAAAACACACCTGTACATTTGTGGCCATGATCCTTCTCAAGACATTTTCTTTCTACTTAAGCCCTTGGTATTAGCATCTTTTTCCACTCCTTCCCTGCACCCTCCTCCATCATTTGACTTGAATCATTTAGAAATTATTATTATTTGGGCATATTGTACAATGCCTGATGTCTCTCCTCCCTCACTTCCTTGTTGTCCATACCCCAGGGAGGAGGTTGTATGTAGATCCTATTAATCGGTTCCCACTTTCTACTCCCCCATTCTTCCACCCTTGTGGTATCACTCCTCTCACCATTAGTTCTCACGGTATCTTCTATGCTGGATACCTTTGTGGGAAGTTATTGGCAAGCAGAAATTTGTTTTCGTTTAGTTTAAGATGCAAGAAGCTAAAATTTAGGATGCAAGCTTTAGGGCTCTAGAAGACGTCTTTCAAGGAAAGTCCTTATGTCTCAGGTTCTGCTCCTGGCTAATCTGTAGGTGCTTTGCATTTTTCATTCCCTGTTTCTGCTTCCTTCCTTGTTTTTTTAATGTATCATATATCTTAAGAAGAGATGGATTCAAGGTACACTCTGCATTAATACTTTCTGATTAACAAAACAAATACTGCTGGTTTCTAAAGAGGTTATAATTATTTTATTGTTATTGTTAAGCACAATCAATTGAAGTCTGTTTCAAATTGTGTTGACTTCATGCATAACAGAATGAAACATTGCCCTGTACTCTATTATCCTCAAAATGGTTATTTGAATCCATGTTGTAGCCATGTGTCAGCTGTTTTTTTCTCCTTTGACTTGTAACCCATTAGCATACGATAGTCCCAAAGATTTTACTCAATTCAAGTCCCTATGGTTAACTCTATTATGAAAATGTAGTTCCTCCTATAATAATATATTAGGACTTAAAAAACATATTTTGGGAGATGCAATTTAATGCATAACAGTACCTTTAACATTTTCCTAATAACCATAATATAATGATAATTGAAAACAGTACATTTTTAGCATGGATTAAACTCTATGTGCTTGAATTTGGACATTCTTGTGAATCTATATTTTGTTAAATTTGTGATAAAATATTACTTGATTTTCTTAGACAAGTGTAGTTCCTTCAAACAACA
>PVJH01042994.1:0-13854 GCA_004026705.1 Nesogale talazaci | reverse complement strand
CGCACTAACAGAGAGACCATCCTTGATGGTTCCCACGGAGGCAAACGGAGGGTCGAGCACGAGCTGGCGAGCAGACGCCTGTATTACCTAATGAACGAGTAAGACAAAATGCGGCACAGGATGGACACCACGCGAGTCAGGCTGCCCTTGTGGACCCCAAAGCCGGTGAAGGGGGCCTGCTTCCTCCTCCGGGGCGAACCCCACCCAAACCCGCAACAGGGTGATAATGGGGGGGCTCTCGGGAACGAACTTCTTCCCAAACCGCCCTGGCCCCTCTGAGCTTCTGAATCAGACCACGGTGACGGTGGCTGCAGAACTGGCCCTGAGACCAACAGATGAGATGACTGGGCCGAGGCTGCGTCACAGCACATCAGGCCCAGGCAAAACACTGGTGCTGAGCTGGCCTCGCAGCAGCAACAGAGCACACAAGACTGCACAGCAGTGGCTCGGCCCACAGGAAGCAGCAGTCCGTGCCACAGCCAAGTTATCAGGTTAGACCCAGTGCCGAGTCTCGTTCTGATGCTGCTCCGAACAACCCCCCCACCCCAAGTCTACTGAGTAGATAGTGTCAATGAGGTGTTCCCATAAGACCCTCAGAGACAGACCCTTCAAAGAGTCTATAGGGGAGGCTTTGGTGCCAGGCATTCTGTACGAGAACATGCGTGATCCTGCCTCCCAGGTGTCACATGCATGAGTCCCCAAACACGTCATCTCATCCTGGATGGGTGGGTCCGATCCGGTCCAACCCTGTCACAGGTGACATTTCACTGGCCAGGAATGAGGAAAGCATACACCTGTGGGGTTTAGCAAGCTGACTGGGCACCTAGGTGAAGGTAAGAAATCAAATAAAGCCCTCCATGTGGCAATAACGCAAAGGTCCTCAAACTACGGCCCACACGCGGCCCGCTGAGGACATTATCCGGCCCGCTGGGTGTTTTTTGCTGCTACTGCTGTCCTGCTTAGCAGTTGACTCATCCCGGGCCCACAGTGAATTCGTTCACAGTTTTGTTTTGCTTTTTAACTATAGTCCGGCCTTCCAATGGTCTGAGGGACAGTGAACTGGCCCCCTATTTAAAAAGTTTAAGGGCCCCTGAGAGTCGGCAGAAGTGCTCCAGGGCCGGGGGGAGGCGGACCCGGGCTTAGTTCACAAAGCTGGCCTCACTTCGGTGCACGTGTTCGCTGCGGGAGAGGCGATCCCAGTGAGGCAAGACTCGGGCAATGCAGTTCTTCCTCGGCAGACGCGCGAGAAGAAGTCCGAGCAGAAGAGCGAGGCGACTGACGTGCCCGAACACAGAGTGCGTGGAGCGATTGAGCACCAGGTCCCGGCGCTCAGAAAGCCTTGTTCTGGAAACAGAGCCCGGACAGAATTTGAATGAGAAATTTCCTCCGGTCCCAATGAGAGCTGTGACCAGTTCTACGCCGAGCCGTTCCCTACAGTCTCCCTGGTGCTTCTCCAAGGAGGAGGAAGACCCGGAAACTCTCGGCAGATACCTCGAATCTTCCATGACTTCACATCCACTGGAATCCACGGGAAGAAACAGCGCGGACAGCACACTTGGCAGGAGGCTGGGGTGGGACGAGGGATGCCTGGCTCCCCTGCGCCTCATGGTGCCAGGCCAAGAGCTCCGATCTGCGCCAAGGTGGGCTGTGCCCACACTGCCTCCCACATGGGGAGCTTGGGTGTGTGAGAATAAAGGATAGGGTTGGATAAATGGTAGCAGCAAAAATGGAAAGCAAACGACTTTTTTTTTTTTTTTTAAGAGAACAGAGTTTTACTGAAATTTAAAGCCTCCTCTGTGCCTTGTTAGGTTTTGGAGTTTGGTGGGGGGGTTTTGGTGTGATTGGTTGGAAATCCTTCGTAAGTTTATGTGACAAAAGGCTTCCATATGCCTTCATAGGTTCAGAATTCAGTCAGCTCTGAGAAGCACAGTGCGCCCCTGCTGTTTGTGTGGCTTTGTTGACCTTTGACCGAAAGTGACAGTCTTCACGAGGCACCCCATCCCTCTCACAGCAGCAGGGCCTGGCTCCCCAGCCTTCCCACTTCCCTTGATTATAAAGGGGCAAATGCCAGCCATTTGTAGGGGTGAGGGAGAGGGGTGGGTGAGTAGAGGGCAAAAGGAGGCACGCAGGACCCCGATCCCTTCCCACTAGAAGTGTCGTGAGGCAGCGGGCCGCGGCGACCGGCTGCCCGGAGACATGACTTACTCCGTGGTGACCGCGCGCCTTGGCTGGCCAGCAGCAATCGGAGCACGCTCCCTCAGGTGTGGGCGTTAGCGTCCCATTTTACGGGGAGCAGCCCAGAGGCACCAAGAGATACAGGGATCCCCCTGGGTCCCTGGGTGGGTTGGGGTGGGAACCCCTCGCCCAGGCCGGATCTCATGGCGACGGCGGGGACCGTGGAGCTGAGTGGAGAGCATGCCTGTGGTCTGAGTCTCTGACTTCCCGGACACAGAGCAGGGTCACTTTTAGGGGAAGGTCTGAAGGACAGGATTTTCAGAAGGAGAAAGGAAATCTTTGACTTCAAGTGGTGTTGGCACATGGACTACCAGGAACGGGGTATCAGCAGGTTAGATGAGGCGAGTCAAGTGACATCAGGGACCCTGTGACACCGTGACTTGTAACCACTGGGCAATCCCTCCGGGAGCCACGCCCCCCACCACCTTGCTCGGCTGAGCAGGACTCTGCTTCAACCCCACCTCCCCTGGCTGCCAGGACGAACAGCATTCCTGGGCACGCACTCCAGCACTCCGTGCAGTGCCCTGGGGGGAGGGAGGCCTGTGGCGTGAGCAGAAGCCGGCTGCCACAGCGGGCTGGCAGCCCTGTGCCACGGGCCCCCGTGCTGATAAAAGGGAGTTGCTTTCCATGATGCATCGCCCAGGAGGTGGGGGGGGAGGGGGCTGAGGGGGGGGGCTCTCTAAAAGGAGGGAATCGCAGCAGGTATCCAGGTATCTTGCCTCTGTCAACGAAGCTGACTCTTCACAGGGGATCCCTCAATCACCAGCGAGCTGGTGCGCTCTTTGGAACGGTGAAAGGCAGAAAATCAATACATCAGCCTAAGTGGGCAATCGAAGTCTGTTAAATAACGCTTTGCCAATCACTCAAAACTGACCCGCTCAGGCCAAAATCAAAAGACACGGCTCATCCCATGTCAAGGCTGCAACAAAGTTCCAGGGGAGATGGGCCTGCAGCCCCCCCTCCCATCCTGGGCGTTTCAGACCAAAAAAAGCCAAGTTAAGAGTAATTATAAACTGGCCCTTAACATTTCACATTCAGGAACTCCAACGATGAGAGAGGCAGGCTGGCTGGGTGTTAGTGCACAGTGTAAACTCCGAGAGGGGGAGGGAGTGTCTGAGGACGGTACCGGAGGAGAATGAGCCGAAAGCACTAAGAGGAGACACGTCACCATTATTCTTGTAGGGATATCGATCTTTCAGGAGATGTGAAAACCTAAAACACAAACTGCACCGCGCTGCTGTTTTAATGCAGCTTAATAATTCAGGGGGAGAGCTGGCTAATCACATTATGAGTCCCTGCAAGCTGGGCCTCTGCTGACTTTCTTGGGCTGGAAATTTCCAAAATAGCAGTGAGGCCAGGATATTGTCTTTTCTTCCTGCCACATAAAAGGAACACGCAGAATCCCACGCACCCGTTGCAAGTTCGGTGCAGTTCCGACCTCCCTCACTCTCACGAGGTGGCCGCAGATGGAAATGGAACCAGTTTTGACAACGTGAAAAGGACAACCCCAGTCCACATGCAGATCCAAACAAACGCTCCCTGAGCGCGCTGCTTTGTCAGCCTGGGGCTCAGCCTCTCATCAGGCGGTCCTGCAGGCACGCAGGCCCTGTCTCTGATGAGTGAACCAGCCTCAGTACGCCCTGAGCCTGCAGGCACGAGGCCTCCAATCCCCAACGTGAATGCCCCGCAGGAAGCCTTTCAAGCAATCCTTTGAGAGAAAGGAATTCTGAAACAAGCGTATCTAGCAGGTTTACCGATAAGTCAGGTTAAAAATCCTTCTGCGAGAGGCCTAGCACAGGCGGCTCTCAACGCCCTGCAGTGGCCAGGTAGTTTTATCCCTACCTCTGTAATTAGTATGCACATGTCTTAGGCATTTTGGAGTGTGCTAACTTGGTGAGACTGGACTTCTTTTCTTTTGGTATTTAACTCTTCCGAATAGACTGTGACTCTATAAAAGCTTGGTCGCACCTCTGAATGGACGCAAAGGCCCACGTCAGAAACAGTGTTTGGGAGCTCGCACGTCTTAATCGCATGGCCCAGAAGCAGGACGGCACTACGCTCGTCGGGGCGAAAAGCCCCACTCAGCTCTCCTGGCATTGAACCCGCCTCAAATCATACCCTGGGTTCTCTACATGTGAGCGAGCTTTCAGAAGGAAACTCTCTGATCTGGGGTTCTGTCTGCCCCCCACTCCCCCACTTGGACTCCAGACTGGCGGGCAACAAGGAGAATGAGGTGCCACTGTTCAGTGTACGCAGGTAAGGCTGTGGAGGGCCGGCAGACCGAGACCAGGCCCCAGAAACCACGTCGACTCAGGTCCTCATAAACCCTCCTTTTTTCTTGGGAAGTGTCTGATTATCCCCCAGCACAGGCATGTGGTACAGTTAACCCTGCTCCTGATGGGGTCACACTCCTTCTGGATGAGTTCACTTGTTAGAAAAGATGGATTCGTTGAAAAGCCCTAAGTTTAATTGCCCAGATAAAACAAGAAGGGGGAATGAAGAACCAACCCCTAGAAAACATGAAGCAAGTGTCGATGGGATCGGGTATCAGGCATCAAAGAACAAAAAATCATATCTCTGTGAATGAGGAACTTAAGCCCATCTGTGGGCAACTGGGCATCCCTTCCCAGAAGAGTCTCAGGGAGGAAATGAGCCAGTCAGGGTGCAGTGTAGCGACAATGAAACACACAGCTTTCCTCTAGTTCTTTAATGCTTCCCCTGCCACCACCCCCCACCCCCTCCCCCACACCATCATGATCCCAATTCTAGCTTACAAATCTGGCTAGACCAGAGGATCTATGCTGGTACAGATAAGAACTGGAAAGACAGGGAATCCAGGGCAGATAAACCTCTCAGGGCCAACAATGAGAATAGCAATACTAGGAGGGCAAGGGAAAGGTTGGGTAGAAAGGGGAAATGATCACAAGGATCTACATATAACCCCCTCCCTGGTAGAAGGACAACAGAAAAGTGGGTGAAAGAAGATGTCAAACAGTATAAGATATGACAAAATAATAGTTTATAAATTATCAAGGGATTGGCAGGGGGGCAAGGATGGAGGAGGAAAATGACGAGCTGATACCAAGGGTTCAAGTAGAAAGAAAATGTTTTAAGAATGACGAGGGAAACAAATGTGCAAATGTGCTTGACACCAGGGGTGCATGTATGGGTAATGATAAGAGTTGTCCAGGCCTCCAACAAAATGATTTTTAAAAGATAAGATAGAAAGCAGAAATCATTGACCTCAGAAGCTAGTGCTCAGTAGCAAGAAGACCTTCTCTCTCACTTAAAAGGACCCTACTTTGCTCTGTGAATGCTGACTGAAAACCCAACACCCGCAAAACACCTGTCAGGAATGACAAGTAAGATGCAGCGATCCGCAAACCTCACGGTCCCGAGCGATTCCCACTCACGGCAACCCGACAGGGACACCACAATTCATACACGGAGATCTGCGGACCGGGCCACTTGGAGACTTAGAAGAACACGAGGAGGAGGAAGAGAAGGAAATCAGCTTCATGGGCAATGAAACCCCACAGCCAACAGACTCCGAGAAGTACCTGACAAGGACAGAGGGGGATGAGCAGGGTGGTTTTCCACGTGGAGTGCAGCACCAGCGGCACTCGGGGCAGGATAATGTAGGGAACAGAGCTCCCCCTCCCCACCCCCCACGGTCTTACAGAGTGCGTTCCCTGGAAGACTGGCTGACTCCCAGCCTCCAGTCCCGTGGGCGGATGGGACACCCTGGGGAAAGGCCGCCTGTGGGCACACCTCGCTGTCACAGCACCCTGTCTGCCTGGCGAACGGCTCTGAGAGAGAAGAGGACAGAGAGAGGGAGGGGAAAGGAAGCCCTGCCTGGGCGAGAGGCAGGATGTGAGGACCTTGCTGTGGAAGAGCAACAATCATAAGAGGCAGTGCTCTTATCAGACGCATGCTGTGCACCAATCACCAACTTCCCTAGTTTACATGCACTGTGTCTCACTTGGGAGCCCGGGTGAAGCAGTGGTTAGAAGAGGGGCCACAATCTGTAAGGCCAGCAGTTTGAGACTGCCAGCAGCAACTCAGGAGGAAGACAGACAGGGCTTTTCTCCTCCCATAAACAGTAACAGTCTTGGAAACTCACAGGGACAGTTCTACCCTGTCCTACAGAGTCACTGTGAATCAGGATGGGGCAGTTACATAATCTGCGAAGGGGTGGAGTCCAGTCTGTCAATTGGGTCATAGCTAGTAATGCCTCTGTGTGGACACGGCCTTCTTCTGAGGACTCTGGGAACTTCCATCTTCCTCCCTGGAGGTGGGACATACTCTACTTTGTCTCCCTGGGAGACGTTCCCTTTGACAAGTCATAGGGAGCTACACTGATGGAGCCAGAGCCCTGGCGCTGGGGGAGCCAAGTGGAGACCCGTGCCAGTGTTGAGATGCTGCCACCACCACTGGATCCACAAAACTTTCTACCCACGGGCCTGTGATCTTCCCGCATTCAGCATCACTGTATGTGTTGCATAAATCTAAAGAGGAATTTACAGACTGGTATTGGGCATATGGGCTAATATCGGGCTTACGGACTTGATCTGGATTAGACTGTTTTCTTAATATACAAGTGTTCTTTATATACAGCTCTTTCTTTTGGCGGGGGGGCAATCACTGCCCTCTGGTGGGAGTGGGAGGCCCAGCCCTGCTCCTGGAGAGCTGCTGCTGAATTTGAACCGCCAAGCCAGTGGGCCGCCAGCTCTTTCTTACACACATGTGAACATCTGTGAATTTGCTTCTCTAGACTAACCCACAGTATCCACTTGACAGCTGTGAGATGTCTCATTTGGTCCTCACTAAAGTTTGCAGCTGTCATGGACCCCACTCTACAGATGGGGCATCTGAGGCTTAGAAGGATCACGTGTATAATGGTCTTCAGTGACACAGTCAGTCAACGGCACAGACCAGCACGGGTCGGGCTTTGTCGGGCTCCCAAGGCTTTGGGGGGTGCCGGCCTTGCAGGGACTACCTCATCCGGCAGCTACTGTCTGGGAGGCGCATTCACCCTTGTTCCCTTAAATACACACAGAGCACGGGGGGCGGGGGGCAGAGAAAGCACCCAGCACACACAGTCGCCTATGTGCACCCACAGGGGACTGGTCCTAAGAACCCCAATTTGGGTAACACAATGGGGGTGTTTATATAGAATGGTTGAATAATTGCATCTTGACTCATCACTGGAAGCCTGACGATATCTAACCCAATGCCAGTGGTATTCCAAATATCACTTCGGCCTGTGAGGGATGGTTTTCCTAGGAGCTCCCCCTCTCGGATATTTTCCATCGTTGGTTGAATTTGTGGATGTGAAACCTGTGGGTACAGAGGGTGTGGGCTAGACTGCAGAGCCTGTGAAAGCCGGGGCTTTCAGGAAGCAGAGAAGGAAAATGCATTACTCTCTACTCAAACAAGTGAAAGGAAAGGGCGGGAACGTGGGCGATCTTGAACGCAGCCGCCCGGCCCAGCTCACAGGCTTCCTAGCGTTGCTCAAGTTGGGACTCGTGAGTTAGCACAGGACATCTTGTTCTTCTCCGAGCCACGTGACCCCAGTGGTCAGTGGTTAGCAAGGGGCTGTGGCAGCCTCCATGTGTACAGTGAATGCTCCAGAGAAGGCCCACGGAGGTCTCGCTGAGAAATAATGAAAACAAACCCACGCACAGAATTTCCTAACGGACAAATCCAGGCTGAAAACGAAAAACGGAAACAAAACCCCGTATTATCAGCTAGAACTTTTGACCTCTGGCACGGGTCACTTGCCAGTTTCTGGAAATTTCTTCTCAGAACTGCCCCGGGGTGTTCGGGAAAAGCCTGGCTGCTGCTCCTGGTTGGACACTAGCAAGTGGGGTCTGGGACGCATGCCCTCTGAAGCCCCTGTCATCCCGAGAACCGTTAAGTCCCTGACTCCCAGGGCACTGGGGAAGCTTCCTGAGGGAGGCGACCGCTGCCTGGCAGTGACCTCGGCAGAGTAACTCCCGGGGCCAGAGAGACCATCTCCTCTAAGCCGTGCCCTTTGACATGGGCTCATGCCACTCTGCACACATCCGCTGGCCAGACCCAGCAAACCCGAGGTCTGGACAGCGCTCTCGGGCGGGTGCTGAGATGAACGCCAGCCTCCCTTTTAGCACCGGGGGATACTAAGTTGTGAAGAGAGAACACTAAGGACAGCTGCCAAGCCACCTAGGTTCGGGCTGTTCCTGAACCAAGGAAATAAACGGTGTCAAACTCACACAGGCGGATCTCCTTCCTGTTAAGCAGGGGTCGCAAACCGAGAGTAGCTGAGCCTTCCCCTTGGTCCCGGCTGGTCACTGAGTTAGAAACCGAGCTCAAGGCAGCGAATGCCAGTCACCAGCAGAGGCGAGTGGCCGTGGTGGTCAGACAAAGAGGGCTTTCATCTGCCCTGTGGCTTCCCGGAAAGCCTCGCTGAGCAGCAGCAGGGTTCCCTGGCCATGTAGGACACAGATTTCTTTTTTCAGACGTGGCTCTTGGCTGGGCTCCCTACGAGTAAAAAGCACAAGAGCCCATTATGCTCCAAAGTCCAAATAATTCTGGCCCGGCCCACCTGAAACCCGGCTTTACAGGAAAGAGAAGAAACCTGAAACACAAACAGTGCACACTGTTGAGAACACTTTGGGACATTCTTCTCAGCAGACCTGCTCCGCTGGGTACAGACCCATTAACACGTGACCGGTGTTTACCCTGGAGAGCTTGGGCGGGCGGGCGCACACACGGCACACATGGGGCAGAACCCTGTCACCTCCTGCCAGCACAGCCAGGGGCTGGCCCCCAGTTCTAACTTGAGGAGACCCGGGGGGGGGGGGGAGGTCTGAGAACTGGGCTCCGCACGGCTCCCTGAGGCTGACTTTTGGGGAACATACTGCCTACCCTTTCTTCTGAGGTTTCCTCCTCTCTCGCGTGGCCATCTTGTCCATGCCAACTGATACCCCCCCGAGAGGCCGGGGCAGAACTGCCTCAGAAGTGGAGTTCACAGGGGTAGAAAGCCCCATCTCTCTCCCTGGGAGCAGCGGGTGGTGGCTTCCCACCTGCCAACCTTTCAGAACCAGCCTGACATGTAGCCATGAAGCAGCCAGGGCCCCTCGGGGTCTGGGAGACTGGGTGTGCTCACACCAGGTCAAGCACGTGGACCTGCACAGGGACAGCCAGCCTGTAAGGCCTTCTGGGAGCAGACCACCAGGCCAGGCTTCACAGCCCCCCCTGGGCTAAGCACATAAGCAAGACCACACGCTCGAGACTCAGCCCTCTCCCTGGCACTCCTCGTCCATCCGACACAGGAGGCACAAGAGACACTTCAGACGGGGCCGTGGGGCAGACGCGCCTGTGCTCACCGGGGAGCGACGTCTCCATGCCGAGCACAGAGTGTGTGAGGTCAAAGAATGTGGCACAGAGGACTAATATGCAGCCATCAAAAATGACGGCTCCACAAGCTTTGCGTGGGGCTGAGAAAGGTTCACAACGTGTTCGGTGAAAGAAAGCCAACCTCGGAAAGCAAAGGGTCTGAGAAGGATGGCAGCAGCAGGCGTGCGAAGGTGCTTGACCCAATACGTGTACGCGTGGATTGTGATAAGCATGGTACGAGCCCCCGGTAAAATGATTTATTAAAATAAAAAAAGGAAACCAACATAGCAGATGATACATATAAATTGAATGCAGTTGTATAAAACACGTCTGTGTAAAAAATGGATGGGAATACCTTGCTTGTTAAACAGTGATTATGACTGGGGGTGGAAGGATTGAATTATAGGTGACATTTTCTTTTAAGCTTTTCTTCCATTTCTAACTAAATACAAGTAGCTGGGAGAGGGCTGGAGGGAGGGGGAGAATGGCATTACAACATCCTAGAAGAACCAACCAACACTAAAGAAAAAATTTTTTTAATCTATTAAGAGTGTTTACAAGCACTACCTCACTGGTATGCACACCATTCTTACGAGACAGGTAGGACTTTGGTCCTGGCAGGTGGCGAAGACAGGATCTGAGCCCTCGGCGAATGACTCGGGCCCTGCTGCCCCTGCTGCCATCTCTCAAGCTCAGGGTGGAGCCTGCCTCCCTGCCTGCAAGCCT
Source organism: Nesogale talazaci (assembly GCA_004026705.1). Classification (NCBI taxonomy): domain Eukaryota; kingdom Metazoa; phylum Chordata; class Mammalia; order Afrosoricida; family Tenrecidae; genus Nesogale; species Nesogale talazaci. The sequence goes on along the minus strand of PVJH01042994.1, from coordinate 3,513 downwards.
GGACAGCTGCCGGCAATCTACGGCACAAGGCAATCTAGCAAATGAGAGCACTGCGACTCCAAAAGAGGTGGCCGTCGGGAGACCGAGGGACTTGGGTCAAAGTTCAAAGGTGAGGACCTAACACCCAAAGCCAACCGACTGCCACCGTGCCATTCAGCATCGCAGCGGCCCTGCAGGACAAAGCAGCTCTGCCCCTGTTGAGTGGCCAGGGCAGGACGCCTCCTCGTTCTCCTGCGAGGACCTGAGCGCCCCTCTAAGGGAGTCAGCACGTGAGGAGCACCCCCAGGGCTCAGCACTGCGCCGGCACGGGACCTAGCCGCCCTGCCGCCACCCAGGCTAAGCATGAGGCTACGGCAGGTTTGGGGTGGGGGGGTCTACCAGTCGTCCCCCCAAAAGGAAAAGGCTTTTCAAGACATGCTTAGGAAGACGTGGACAGAAAGGATGGGGATTTCTGCACCCCAGCAACTGACAACTTAGAGAACGGGAGAAAACTTGGTCGAAAACTCAAAAGCCCGGTACTCGGGGCCTGTGACTCACCGGGGAGGGCCGGCTCACTTTCTTTTCAGTCCATTTTGCTTGGCAAACGGGCACCAAGCACCAATGTGCTATGGATCAAATTCTGAAGAATCAGCCCATTCGCGATGCTTTAATGCTGATGCCAAAACCAAGCTGGTGTTGTGTTCACAGTACTTTTCTGGGGGTTTTCAGGCAGGAAAACACAAAAACTTGGAGTTTCACATGGAGACTTCCTATCTGCACAAACACTAGAAGTCCCCGGGCTTCCCAAGACCCATGCAGCACGTGTGCGTTCACTCCTGGTCGTTGGGGCCACAGACAGCCGGTTTGTTCCTTCTCTCCTCATACCAAGGGCTGGCCCCACGACGTGGAGTTGGCGTCGACAACGCATGCAGGTGAGCATTCTAACACAGAAGAGCGCTTGAAAAGTCTGTGTTCTTAGCAGGTAAACACTTTTTTTTTTTTTTCCAAAACCCGACATCAAATCCCAGAAACCACCAAGAAAAAGCTGGTCAATCAAAATGTGAAACAAAAACAGAACGGTGAAACAAACGAACACACAAAAGGAGGAGGAGAAGGAGGTCTGAATAGTCGTAACGAGGATGCAAAGTTTTTTAATGGGAAAATATATAGATTTTGGGGGTAGGGGAGGAATAGTCTCACGAGAGATGTTAAAAGTTCAAAGCCTTACTGGAGAGAGGAACATCTGAGAGTCACGCAGCCAATCACCTGCTGCCTTTGAGTCCATTAAGCTCATGATGGGCCGTTTCTAGGACAGGGCAAAGCTGCCGTCTGGGGTCCCCACAGGGTGACCGGGGGTGTTCAGAATGCCGACCTTTCAAGTCACTGGGCCAAGACAGCTCCTACAAAGTGCCCTGAGAGAGTTCTTCACCATCGATAAGGGACATGAACACACGCTGGAAGTTTAGATAAAAGAGCACAAATGGCCAAGATGTTCTGTCACACACCAAACAAGACAGGGGAAGTTGGCAATGTGTACCACACTCGTCTGTTGATAAAAGGCTTAGTCCAATAATTCCCTGTCCTGGAATTAATTCTAGAGACAAATACAGCACACAAAGATAGTCATGAAAATTGGATGGATGAATACTAATGGCCTGGGAGTCACCTACATGTCTGTGCGTTGGAGAGTAGGAAATCAGAGGGCCAGGGCAGCTCACCTGGCCATTATGATGATGAACAGGAAGTGGTAGAGTGGAACGGACAGAGGAGCTCATACCACTGTAGCAGTCCACGCCAGACAAAGGCTTCGCCCCACCATGGCCACGTGGCTCTCCCTCCGCCGGCTGGCGTACCCGCCTTGGGGCCTGGTGAGCAGCTTGTGGCCCAGGGGTGAGTCCTGCCACCTGTTCTCTCTGCAACTGGCCAAGCAGGAGCCCCGGAAGGCTTGGGGGCTCCATCACCTTCTAGTAGGTACAGAGGTGCATCACAGGCTCCGCAGAACGGACAAAGCTCTGATGTGCCGCCTAGTCCCTCCCCATCAAGTCTAAGCCTCAGCCAGCCTCGCGGATGACCTGAGGAAGAAGGTCCAGGGGGCAGGATGAGGCTCTCCTGTGAAGTCTTCATTTTCCGTGAAAAACAACAGGGCGGGAGGGGGTTCAAGGATGCTACCCTGGCACAGTCCCGGACCTCACGTCTCTTCGACGTGGCAGTGCACGGAGTGCCAAGCGATGGCCAAATACCAGCAGCTCAGGCCCCACTTCTTAAACTCCTCAGGTCAGGTATTGAATTCTCCTGAGACAGGGCGCACAAATACAAAGGTTCCCAGGGGCCAGGACTGGCTCAACGGGCCAGGTTGAAGACAAACAGTTAAAAACACAACAGGAGTAGATGGGAGTTGGGGAGAGCTTGGTGGGGGAGGGGGCAGGGGGGATGGTGCCCACTGCAGTCATCCATGCTGTGCAGATTCCTTGTGACACAGCCAGAGCTTCTAATGGATTCCACACTCACTATGAGGAGTTTAAGACACGATGCTGAGGCCCTAGTCCCAGTGCAGTGCTAAAGCATTCCACAGTAAAGCCCCATGGCAGCTGTTCCCCTCATTAGCCACGCCACTGCAGGGCAGAGTTGTCACCGATAATGTGGCAGGTTATACGTGGTCTTTGTATGGCAATACCTTCATGCATCCCAGGGATCGTGTTAAATGCATCTGAGAATGGCTGGTGCTTATCATCATAGTGTCTGCAGCACTCCCAGAGCTGAAAACCTCCACATCGATCCAGATGGAAACGCTTCTTTTCCCCGTGTGTGAAAAATGACTTTATGCTTGGTCCTGTCATCCCTGGAGTTAGTTCTTGAACTTCATTGAAGAACCTTGCCCTGAGGATGTTTTAAATTCCAAAAGGAAGCATCCGTGTCTGAAGGCTGCAAAATCCTAGAAGAGTCTTTACTATGATTTTCCTCAATTAAAAAAAATAATAATAATCGAAGTGACTGGTGGATCCCTAAAGTGGATCAAGGTTTGCTTTCTCCCTCTGTGACTGGCCAGCCACCTTCCCATGCACTGTGGTGTGCAAGTCTGGAAGAATTCCACTGATCAAACAGGAGCACTAGCTGTGGTGGGACCCCAGATAACTAGATGAGTCTGTCTCTTTCTCTCTCTCTTGTGTGCACGCGTGCATGCGTGCGTACGTGTGCATGCTTAAGCTATTTACATTTAGCAACCGCACGAACAGGGCTCCAGAATACTTTTGAGTAACGGCATGAATGTAGCTACTGTCCAGTTCTGACAGCACCCTGGCAGGCAGAGAAGAGAAGGCATCCAGGGAAAGCAAGCGGAAGGTTTGCCAATGTTGACAGAGGTATGTTTGTCATTTGAACCCTACACACAAGATTGTCACCACTGAATTAAGCTTTCCTTAAGTGTTCAATGAATACTTCAAACCAAGCCTTTATGGGATAAAGCCCAACTGGCTTCAGCAGGGTGCTCAACAAAGTTGTGAAATGTGGGAGGCGGGGGGGGGGGGCCTTCCTCCT
>PVJH01042993.1:0-13896 GCA_004026705.1 Nesogale talazaci | reverse complement strand
GGGGGAGACCCCTCCGGGGTCATGTCTCTCCCAGCTTCTCTTCCTGGATGACCTTCACGTGACTTGGCATCCCAGCTTGCTGGCTTGCCTGTAATCTCTTTTCTATCTCAAAAGAGATTAAGTCGAGGATGGCCCCACAGGGATCCTGTCTCATTAATGTGACAAGACAACCCCCTCCCAAAGGGGCTTATTACCACGAGCATAGACATGAGGATTGACAACACAGTGTTTTGGGGGGAAGAAATTTGATCTGTAACCTTCCAACCTGTGCAGCTGCTGCTGTGAGGCACCCCCCACAGTGACCCTCCTGTGCCCAGCAGCCCTCCCCACGGTGGTTCTCCTGCTGAGCCCAGCATCACAGCAGCCTCCTTCCATCTGTGGGGTCTCCTTCCTCTTCCGCAGCTTTCACAAAGCAGGATGTCTGTCTCCAGGGACCGTTCGTCCTGACAACACGTCCAAAGTTGATATCGTTCCTGCATCTAAAATACATTCACCTTCGATTACATCATCCCTAACTCGTACGTGGATTCCAGGTTTGCAAGCTCATCTTCTGAATCACCTGAACCCAAACCAGGGGAGATGTCAGGCGTCTTCCATTCCCGGGACAGACCTCCTCTGTGTCTGAGAAGCTGGCCAGCGTAGACTACAGGGCCTGTGTTAGCAGTGGCGAGTTGGACCCTAGGGAGACAATTCAGGTGGGAGAAATTAGAGGGAACAAAGGAATCAGGGGGACTCAAAGCAAGCCCCAACCAAGCAGAACAAACAACTCATTCTTGAGGCTCAAGAACATCCTGCATCTCAGAGGCTGTAAAAGGGCACTCTGGACCTGGAGCTGGCTGAGCTCCGTGGGTTTGGGGCTGAGGGACCACAGCCCTAGGCTTCAGCATGATCTTCCAGGACCACAGGGACAGCAACTCAGGTCCCTCTCCCATTTCTGCATCCATTTAAATGGGGACCTAGATCCTAGGCCCCTAGTGGACCTGCTCCTTCCTCCCTTGGGCACAATAGCTCTGGCCTCCCCACATTGGACAGTGGCCCACCCCTCGACACTGGAAGGAAAACCTCGCACGCTAGAACCAAGGTGGGGAGAATCTACGTCTCGGGAACCTTAGGAAATGGGGAGTCCATCATCAGAGGTCCAGCAGGCCACGGCCCCACCCTATACCCCTGAATGGCCCTGCTTCCTGTGTCCCGTCCAATCATTCTGACACCCGTGGGGCTGCTTCAGGGCACCTTGGATTGTCCTGGAGGACAGCATATGTCATTCCTGTGTCCTGAGACTATTCTAAAAGGCAGGCTGTGGCCTTTCCTTTTCTGTTCCCTTCCAGTTAAGTGATGATGTTCTCCTCATCATCATCCTCATCTTTCTCTTCCTCCTCCTTATCATCAACATCATCATCTCTTCCTCCTCTTTGCTGCAGTGACTGATTAGATTCATCCATCTAAGGTTGCTTCTCTTGAACAAACAATCATACAGCTGGTTTCCAAGTGCATGATCCAGGACAACACGCTCTGAGTTCGTCTGTACAACAACACTCCCCAAATCTCTAAGTTCTGCTTTCATCTTGCTTGGGCCGTCTAATTGTCATCTCTTTCTTCTTTCCTTTGCGGTAAGAGGCCAGGGGCAAGGTTCTAGCACCTTCAAAGCCTTGTTTAGAAAAGGGGAAAGATGTGCAGACTCTGAAGAGAAACCAGAGTCTCAGGCCTGGTTTAGAAAGTGCATCCCTTGGAAGGTCTACCTTCCTCCAAACTCTAGAACATAATTAAAACAAGGTTTGTTGTTGTTGTGGTGGTGGTGGTGGTTCTCTTTTGCCACTGCATGAAAAGGATCGCCCGTCCTTCATGGGCACATGCCCACCTTCTTTTTTGCAGTGTCCCCAGAAACACCAGCCATCAGCTATTCCCCTGCCACCTGCCTTCTCTCAGATGGCAGAGGCTCTCTCTGCAGCTCCCCTAACACTGACCCCTGCCGCCATTGACACCCACGTGTCCCTGGGGTCTCCTTGAGGCAACCTCGGCTTTCAGTGCTGCTGTGGTTCTTCAAGGGTGCCCTGGCCATGGTTCCCACTTACGGCCACCCCTCCCTGCCCCACCTCACCTTCGTCATGTTGGGGCCAGGGCTGCAGCCACCGTGTCAGTCCAGCTCATCAGTCTTTCTCTTTGTCCCTGGCCCTCTTCTACATCTTCTACCCTCTTCTACCAAGCGCGATGTCCCCTTCCAGAAAGTGGTCTCTCCTGAGAACTTGTGGTCAACCTGTTCTAGTGTTTGCACCGACGGCCATGGACTGGATTCCCACTCACGGGGGCCCTATAGGACTGGGCAGAACTGCCCCTGGGAGGGTCTGAGACTGTCACTCTTCATGGAAGAAGAAACTTCTCCAATTGCCCGCAGAGAGGCTACTAGTTTCGAACTGTCGACCCCGCGGTTAGCAATCCAACACGTGACCCACTTCTCCATTGTGGGGGTTAGAGAAGGACACGCCTCTCCTGGCACGAGATTCCCCACCAGCCAGCTAGTCTGGTTCAAGCAGAAATGTCGCATGTGGTGTCTGAGGAACACAACTGTATCTTCCCACAGTGGAGGAGGCTGTCCGCTCAGGGATGGCGGGGGGGAGGCGTGAGCTTTCTCTCTGAGTGGCTCTCAGAAAAGGTCCTTGTCTCCCGGGAGCTTCTGTTCCCAGGCAATCTTCATGTCGCTGTCCCCGTCGCCTTGCTAGCTTGTGCTTCACCCCCTTAATTCTCCAGCGATTGACTCCGATGCACGCTCTATTGATCTGCCTCATTAACATAGCAAAGGCACTGGGAGACCCCTCACAGCAATGTAAAAATAAAAAATAAGTCTTTGGCGAGAGCCGGCCACAGAGCACATGCGGGGTCCTTACAGAGGCCGCACCGAACCTTTCTGTCATGCTTTCCCTTCCCCCACTTGTGTTGTCAAGTCTAACCCCGACACCTGGCGGGCGCTGTGGGTTAGCCGTGGGGATGACAACTTCGGAGTTGACGGTTCAAACCCACCAGCCGCTCCTCCAAAGGAAAGGGAGGCTGCCTGCTCCGTAACCGTGGCCAGCCTTTGGAGGGTAATGGGGATCAGAAGCGACTCGGTGTCAGCAGTGTTCCAACCTCTTCCGGGTTTCTTTGTAAGATCGAGGCCACGGCAGCATAGGGTGTCTCCTGCTCTCTCCTCATCTCCTCAGAGACAGAAAGAGACGGGGCTGGCAGTTGAAATGGGGCAGCGAGACACCTCATGCATGCATCGCCATGAAGGCAGAGAGATGAGAGAGAGAGAAAGAGAGAGAGAGAGAAAAAGAACACGCACTAGCCTGCCTGTCGAACCATCACCCTGGGTTCTGCTCTCTAGACGTCTACACTGAGAATGTATTTGCATGTGAAGACTAGTGCATGTGGTCTTTCGGTCTGAGCTTCACGGTCAGTGAACACACTGAGGGGGCCCCTCTGGGGAGCTTTGAGTATGGGCAGTGCTCTCCCACCTGGTTTTTTCTGGGGAGCATCTCCCTCGGATGCACTGTGGGAATGCTGGTGTCGGGGGGGGGGGGGCGGTGAGGTGGGAGCTTTGCCAAAGAGCGTGGCTCTCTCACCAGCTACTCCACCTGGTATGTGAACTTCAGTAGCCCAGGTCTCCTCTCTCCATGGGAAAATGGAAGGGACATCCTGGGTCCTGCCTCCCAGGGCCCTTTACCCCCAAGGGACACTCCAAAGAGTTGGGTGGCCTCCCTGCAGGCATGCAGCAGTCTGCCTATTCACCTCGTTCCAGCTCCCGGTTTCACAGGCGTCAACTTTAACCCCGAAGCTCAGCTGGACTCTATCCTTTCTTCTCTAAGCACCTTGATTGGCACCTCTGGTTACAAGTGAGGGGAAAGAAAGATGGCATTTGTGCTACTGGCAGGGCAGGAAATGCCAGGAGAAATGGCTGTTGTGAGGTGTGGGGGTTCCATAGGAATTGCTGCTATCTGCCTCCATGAAGGGTGTGTTCATCCAGGGAGACTAGAGAAACAAATCCAGGGACACTCAGATGTCTAAGAAAGAGCTTTATATCTAAAAGAGTAATTTAATATTAGAAAATGTTTCAGCCCAGTCCAGATCAAGTCCAGAAGTCTGATACGAGTCCAAAAATCCTTCTTGAGATTCATGCAGTCACACGCAATGATGGAAGATCACAGGCCGGTGGGTGCAAAGTCTGCTGGAAGCATCTCAGTGCCAGTGTCCCCGTGGCTCCCCCAGCTCTCTGAGTGTGCTGCTTCAACAGGAAGGGGGAGCAGAGAGAGCTTTTGCTGGTCTCAGCAAGTATTCTGTGACTTTTCAATAGGAAGACCAAGACAGAGAGAGAGAGAGAGTTCCCAGACTCCTCAAGAGAAGGTCATGCCCACAAGGAAACATCATCAGCCTATGACCTGATTGATGGGCTAGACTCCACCCCTTCCCTTTTAATATCCGTAAGTTGACACCAGATTATGTAACTACTACCAAGGGCCACTGGGAGATGACTCCATTCTAGAGTGAGTAATTATTGGCCCGCACTAGGCTGCCCTTCAGTGTTTTGTTCTTTAATAATAAGGCCACCTTTTCCTCCTTCCCTCTCTTTTTCCCCCCTCTCTCTTATTCATGTACCCATTTACCCACCTCTCTGTCCATCTGGGCCCTCAGGTGCCACCCTCATCCACCCAATGGCCTACCCATGCATCCTCCAGCTCCTTCATCCATCCAGACATGTATACGTTCATATATCCACCCCACATACATCCACCCATGTACCAAACCAACTACCCATCTATTTCACCCATCCATCTATCACAACCCATTCATTCATCATTCATCATTCATCATTCACCCATTCCTGCATTTATGTATCTGCCTGAATACCCATTCATCCAACTCCTTATCCATCCACGCATCTATGTCATAACCCACATAGACATTTGTGTGTCCACCCATTCTCTGGTCAGTCGCCCACACATCTATCCACCCCGCCACCAACCCCCCCCTTCATTCACTTATTCACCTCCCACCCACTCATCCATCTTTGCAACCACCCACCTCGTATCCAACCATCTCCCCACCCATTCATCCATCTCTACATCCATGGGTTTACTCTCCCAATCACCCATCATCCATCTATCCCTTTTTATACAGGGCACTATGCTCAGTGCCCGAGGAGGGGAAGAGGGGACCCATAAGCTTGGGAGTCCTGCTCTCCTGAGGCTGTGACCCCCATTTCCTCGCTGCTGGGAAGGGCTGCAGTTCCTCCATGACAGGTAGCTCCCAGCAGCCTGCAGAGCTCCAGAGGAAAAGCCTGGGAGGTACCAGGAGCCATGGGTGTTTCTCATTCCTCTCCTTCCTTGAAAGTCAGCAAATCTTGCTTCTTGTTCCGGCCACTGGGCCTTCCGGCAAGCAGCGCGCTGGTGTTTTATTGAGCACCTTGGCTCCCGTGTGGGCTCTGGGCACAGGAATGTGGTGGGGCAGGTTGTTGACATCAGGTGCCTCAAGTCTGTCCCAGCTCCTGCTAACCTCGTGTGCCACTGAGCGAGACCCTGCCCGCCCCTTCCTCCCGATGGTTATACCTGAGTCCATTGCCCCTCTCACTGTGCCCAGCCGTCTTGGTGGGACCTTCCCTTTCCCCTGTGTCCCTTTACTTTACACCACGCAGTGCCCTTGCCCAGGCTTGGTCTCTCCCGATGGCATGTCAGAAGCACGCCAGACAGAAGTGACGCCGTCCAAAGGAGCCCTCTGAAGGAGCCCTCTGGCTGGCCCTCTCCAGGGGCAGGCTTGTGTGTTCCGGGGCAGCCCGTGGGCTGGGAGCAGGGGTAGCCAGCGCCGGCCTTCAAGTGCATCTATCTGATCTCCGTCTTCTTGAGTCAGGCGGCATCCTAGGCACCCGGCAGGCACCCGAGGTGCCGGGAGAGGCCGGTTGATCAGTGGGTCCCAAGCGCCTGGAGCGGGGCTTCTGGGAGGAGAAAGAGCACGGGAAGGTGCTGCCAGGTGGGAGCTTTGAAGCCCATTGCCACCGTGTCCTTCAGTAGGTTCATCCTGGCGGCGCGCGGGTGTGCTGCCTCAGGGTGGTGGGCGCGCTCGGCCCCTCTCCCACGGTCTTGGCGCACACCAGGACACCTCTCTGAGGGACGGCCTCCCGGGTCACTGGCAGGGTGGCTGCCACCTGTTCCACGGCATCCATCACAGAGAACTGAGGGTCATGGAGGGAAGGGGCCGTGATCCTCACCTGTTGTCCTCATCCCTGGAAATTCCCGAGAGCAGGCGTCTTGACGGGAGTTGAAAGCTTCATCCTTTTCCTGTGGAGCAGCTGGTGGTTTTGAACCGCTGACCTTGGGGGCTGGCAGCCCAAGGCATTACCACTATGCCTCCAGGGCTCCTGGACCCCTCTGGCCATTGGGAGTCTGCCCTGCCCCCTGGCAATGGAATCAGTGAGTTAGTGCCAAGCCGAGCACCGCCAGGATTCACCTTGCTGATACAGCTGCTGCCCTGTAGGGGCTGCTGTTGCTGCTCCGGACCCAGAAACCCAAACAGCTCAATGCAGAGCGAGCCACACTGCAGGACAGGCCAGAGCTGCCCCTGGGAGCTTCTCCCGCTGGACGCCTCATCACTGCCCCTCAGAGCGGCTGGGGGCCGAACCGTTGACTGTGCTGTGAGATCAGCCCCAACTCCCGGAATCATCTTCACAGATGAAGGGTGTGTGTGTGTGTGTGTATGGATGTATGTGTGTAGGTGTCACTGTATGTGGTCTCACCTTTTCTTCACCCAAGACAGCTCCTGCTCAAGCTTCAAGTGCCCCCTCGGCCCCCACCTCCATAGCCTTCCTGGGACACCATCTTGGCTTTTCCTGGTAACTTTGTGCATCCACTGCGCTGGCTCTTGCTGATGACAAGGCCACAAGGGTAGGAGGTGTCTGACACCTGCCCATCGTCCCTCCCCAGGCCTGGCACAGACTGTGCTGTGTTCACAGGAGAGGCCACATGGCGGTGGTAGCTTATTCTTTGGGGGTGGGGCGGGGCAGGAAAGGTTGGTGGAAGAACAACCCCCCCACCCCAGCTTCTTCTCTGACTCGTGCCACATTCTGAAAGGCACTTCCATGCATGTTTCTTCTCCGTGACCACGTGGGCCTCGTGCCGATGGCGTGAGAGGGTGTGGCGTGTCCACGGCTCCCTCTCACATTCAGAAAAGACCCAGCGGGGGCATAGCAGGACCCCAGCGGCTGCTTGGCCACAGACCTTGGGAACGCACCGCAACACACAAGCATGTTGCTGAGGCCAGCCACCCAGCACTGGGCCCTGGTGTGACCCTTCCAGAGCCCCCACCAAACTCTGCCGTCCTCTCGATGTTGGGGAGAGGGTGGGCTGGAAAGGGAGGAGAGGTGGCAGGAGGCTGATTGTGGGGTGCCACTGGAATCCATGTCCCCTCACCCATGCACACCTGTCCATGCAAACACCCTCGCACCTACACACCCACCCATATATGCCCACCCACCCACACTGCCTCACCCAGATACACTCGCCCACACGCACACCCACCTCCTTCATGTCAACCTGCCTGCATACACACCACTGGCCCTAAGACACTCCTGCCCCGACCTTCATAGATACCTGCCCACCTCCGTCTGTGGACGCTCACTGAGGTACAGACACCGCCCAGGATGTCACCCACAGAAGTGTACCTGCACTCACACACACACACCATGCACAGACCCTTCACTTACACGGCAGTGCACCCCACCTTTATCTGTACCCACCTATATGTAGTCCCACCTGTGGCCTCACCTGCCCGTGTACACACACACCTGCCCACATACACACCTGCTCTTCCAGATGTACACATCCCAGTGGTCTCAGCTCCGCTGTCTTGGGAGGCTGAGCTGGGTGCAGGGGAGCCCTGCCCCCCCCCCAGATCTGCTTCAACTAACAAGCCACACTCAGCACCCTGGAGTCAGCTTGGACTTGTGGCGGGGACAGTCACTCTACAGGAGTTGACAGCCTCGTCTTTCTTCTGAGGAGCAGGCGAGTGAGCCGCTGGAGGTTTACAGCCTCTGGCCGTGTCTGCCCTGGGGCCTGGCTGTAGCCTGACCAGTCAGAATCCCTCCTTCCTGGAACTGGGCCCTCCCGTTGGTTTCTCAAACCCTGCATGGTCAGAGCAACCTGGACTCTGCGTGCCTCCCCCCTCCCAGCTGACCCCTGTGGGAGGACTGGCTCCCCCATCGTGGGCACCTCTGGAGTGGCCACTTCCATCTGTGGGTCTCCAGCTCACTCACCCTGCCATGTCTCTGCTGGGTCCCTGCTGGGCGATCATGGCAAGGTGCTGTGTCCAGCAGGTCCCTGCTGTCCTCTTGGGGTGAGCACAGTGACTCTGTCAGTAACTGGACAGGCCCTGGGCTGGCCTGGGGGTGGAGGGAGGTGAGAGCGCTCAGCACAGAGGGAGGCATGCTGGTCCTGGCTATGTGGACAAGGCAAGATGGAGTCTGTGGGCAATTGGTCCAGTGGCCAGGTGGGGCCAGTGAAGAGGCTCTGGTGGGTAGGACTTAGCATGGGGATCCTTCTGGAGGTACCTCAGGAAGGAAGCCTGGGCAGAAGGGACCCCTGAGGGTTTCCCTGTTCTCCTGGTCATTTGTGCCCCTCCCCGCTGGCTTTGGACGCTGACCGGTGGCCTGGGGGAGCTTAGGGTCTCCAAGGAGAGTTGGGGGCTCAGCACCGAGGCCACTGGTTTCCATTCCAGATGAGATGGAGCGGACGCCCCCCATGCGCCCCGAGTGCCTGATCTCAGGGATCCGAACCCCCCCGGTGAGGAGGAACAGCAAACTGGCCACACTGGGCAGAATCTTCAAGCCCTGGAAATGGAGGAAGAAGAAAACCGAGAAACTGAGGCAGACCACGTCCGGTGAGCACAGAGGCCGGGCCCCGGGGCTCTCCCCACGCCAGACAGGCAGGTATTCCCCCTGATGGGGCAGGGTTGGCCCTGAGATGCACAGGCCACCTGGGTGGGGGCTCTGCAACAGCCCAGCTTGGGTGGGGCAGGTGGCTTGGAGGCCCACCCCCGGTCTGCAGCCTCTGCAGGGTTCCTGGCCCTGTGGCACAGCCTGAGAGACCTCCCCTACCCAGTGCCAGGGTCTACCCCCTATAGCAGCAGTTCTCAGCCCGTGGGTCGCGATCCCTTTTGGGGGGGAGGGTCAAATGACCCTTTCACAGGAGTCACCTGATTCATCACAGTGGCAAAATGACAGTGATGAAGTGGCAAGGAAAATAATCTTATGGTTCAGAGGGACACCACACATGAAAGAGGAACTGTGTTAAAAAATCACGGCATTCAGAAGGTTGAAAACCAGTGCCCTGGAGGCTGCAGTGGCTGGTCAGCATTGGGACCTGGGCCAGTGCGAGTGCTGACCCAAGGGCCCTGGGCCGGTTGGACTGTGTCCTGAGGGGTTGGACGGTCTCCGCCAGGCTGCTTCCCCCTCCCCCCTTTCTGCTTGGGGCACAGTTCTGAAAAGAGGCTCCGAGTGCTGGACATACAGTGCCCCCATACCTCAGAGGCCTGGCCCCTGCCCCCAAGTCTCCTGCGGCTCACTGCCCATCGCCATGTGTGTCAGGGTGTGTTTCTGTATCAGGGGTGCAGACTCACCCCTGTCTGTGTGGGGAGCCCCAGGGGGTCACGGTGGCCGTCCCTGGCTCACCCTGAGTCTGTGTGTCCGGCAGCCTTGGAGAAGAAGATGGCCGGCAGGCAGGGCCGAGAAGAGCTCATCAAAAAGGAGCTGCTGGAGATGATGGAGCAGGGTGAGTCGCCCTCTGCCCCTTGCCCCAGAGCGGAGAAACCCCCCACCCAGCGGTGGGCCCATCTGTCTGCCCCGAGGACCGGTCAGCAAGTGTTGTGCCGCCCCCTGGTGCTCACGGAGCGAACAGCAGCCATTGGGGGAACCAGGGACTCAAGTTTCTCTTCTTCTCAGTGCCATGCTTTGATCCTTGGTTTGGGCAAACCCGCATGGCTCCGATCCCCTGCATGTTGGCAACTGAGTGTGGAGTCTTCATCAGACAGGCCCCTCCCATCGCTCCCACCTGCACCGTGGCCCTGAGGCCGGCCCCAGCTGCCCCTGACTGTGACGAGGAGGGGTGGAGGCACTGGGAAGTGTCTGCCGCACCATGTGCTCCCCCCCGCCCCAGTTGCTGGTGTATCACCATGTGTACAGAGTCCCACAGCTCTCGTCCCCACCCCCACCTGCACCCCCACAGGTGGGCCCACGTGGCTGCCAGTGAGCACTGATTCTGTGTGGGGAGGCGGTTTCACTGGACCTCGTGGGCAACTGGGAGTGCCCTGTAGGCGCAGGGGTCGGGCTGCGACGCCCCCAGGTCAGCAGTTTAAAACCATCAGCCACTGCCTGTCCACAGTGACAGTCTGGGAAGCCCCCAGGGGCAGCTCTGCCCTGTCCAGCAGGTCCTGGGAGAGGGCGTCCCCTCCACGGCAGGGACTGGCATTCAGCTTGGTGTTTCCCAGAGTGAATGCTCCGTACGGACCCCTGTCCCCTTTTCAGACTTGGCAAGGACTGCATAGGCCGCCTCAAAGCACTGCCCCCACCGGGCGTTCAGGCAGAGAGCAGCCCCTGAAGCTGTGCACCCAGGGCTTCTCAGGAAGGAAAAGGCTTGGTGCATCCGGGTGGGGCCACACGTCCCGTCAGAAGCAGTGTCTGCTGACTGAGGGAAGATGCAGGCTGTGTCTGTGGAGGGGAGGGGTCACTTGGGTCCTCTGGATTTTGAAAGGTGGACTTAGCCTCCTGACCAGGGGAGAGGTGACAGTACTATGCTCCTGGTGCCAGGGTCTCTCCCCTCCAGCAGGACTCTATGGATTCAGAGTCAGCTGACCTATCCTGTCCCGGGTCACCGGGTAGATGGCCTTCCTGATGGCTGGGTCGCGGATGTGTGCTTGGGGCTGGGTGCCCACCAGACGTGACCTGTGGGTGCTGGAATGGGTGCTACACGTGACTTCAGTGCTGCTCACTCTTCTACGCCTCCTGACCCCTCTCCTTCCATGGGGACAGTTCCTGAAGTGCCCCCTCTCCCAGGGAAGGCCTCATGGTGGCTGGTCTGGCTTTAGCCCAGGTTTTTGGGCTTCCTTTTTACAAGTGCTGGTGACCAGAGTTGACACCACAGGGACCTGGGATGCACCTTGATCCTCCAGTGTTCAAAATGCATGCAGTCATGGCTCACCAGACAACATGCCCACCTGCCCTGTGCCAGTCCCAGCTCAGAATCCCCACATGACTCCGTGCCCACCTGCCCTGTGCCACAGTCAGCTCTCCAGATGAAGAGTGGGGAGGAGAGGCAAGGGCCGCTCATAAGGGGACCCGGAGCCTGACCTGACCAGGGCCTGGCGACGGAGATTTCAGCAGGACCCTGGGAAGCCAGCCGGCACTCAGTCTGATCAATGCATGTTGGGATCTCTCTGGGGTTTGGGGGAGTTGGGGCTCTCTGTTGGAGGCGCTGCATGTGGAAGGGCCCCGTGTGGGAGCAGGGTGCAGAGGGAACCCAGAGAGTGCTCCCCAGGGAGGAGGGCAGCAGACAAGAAGGGATGCAAGTAAGGCTTGGGCCCAGCTTCTCCTGGAGGCCCGCCACGGTGCGTCCTGCACTGTGGACAGTCAGGGCAGCCCCAGACAGGAGGGCAGGCAGCTCCGGGCCGGTCCTGAGGGTCCTCTGGGCGCTGGGGGCACAGGCTCCTTCTCGGTGTGTGACCTGGCTGATCCGTGGCGTGAGGGTCCAGGATGGTTACAGTGTGGATTCAGGAATCATGGACCCGCCCTTTGGCGCGCTGTTCTGGGAGAAGAGCCGTCCCTGTAGCAGGCTCGCCCTCCGGTGGCCAGTCGCCGTTACTGCAGCAGCGGTGTGCTGAGGCACGGGGAGGTGGGTGGGTGCGCTGCCCTTGAGCTGATCTGCCCCCTGGGGCCAGGCGGTGACCTCTCGCAGCTTCCTCCCAGTCTCAGTGCCAGATCAAGGCCACTGGGTCGAGTGCTCCCTCATGGGTCCTGGTCTTGGTCGTGCGAGCACCCCTGGCGCGGTGTGAGACCAGGCCTGCAGGGTAGTAGGGGCGCTGTGGTCTGGTGTGGACCAGTCTCCACCTCCCTGCATCCCCCACCCCTACCCCGGGACGGACGCCCAGAGGGAGGGACAGGCGGGCCAGTCGTCTCGAGCTTTGGGCCTTTGGGGGGCAGTGGGTGACCAGTGCCAGAGTTGGAGCCTGCCTGTTTCCCAGGGGAGGGGCGGGGAGCAGGCACCTGGGCGGGGGTCTGGGTGAGGACGGCGGGCAGAGGCAGCGCTGCCTGATGGCCACTGTCCTTGCAGATGCCGAAAGCAAAGCCAGCCCCGCTGGTGGCCCCCAGGGCGTGCAGAGCGACACCCCCTCGCCCCCACAGGAAGCGCAGACGGCCACAGACGCCCAGCCGAGAAGCCCCTCCGCTGCCAGACCAGAGTCCCCGTCCCCGGATGAGCAGCTGTCTGCAGACACGCACCCTGACGCTGCAGGTAATGGCTGGGACCCACCTGGCTGAGGTTCTCTCTGGATTGCCACAGCTAGAGCGACTGCTGGGTTCGACTGGGCCAGGAAGTGGGTCTCGGGGCAGGGCCCTCACAGCTCCTTACACCCCCCAGCCCCCATGGGGAGGCCTCTGGGCCCACCTAGGAGTTCAGGTGCTCACCGATGTCCGTCAGTGACTCTCACCTGATATTGTCTAGCTTCCCCCCACCCCCCCGCCTTTGCTCTCTAGAGAAATGAGTATCCAGTGGTCAGGACCCAGGATGACAGGATGATGAGGGACAGAGAGGGCTGCCTCTCCCCCTCAGCGCCAGCAGCAGACTGACTCCTTCCTGGGTACAGGCTGGGGCTGGGGCGCATGCCAGAGTCTCTGCCAACTGCGGTTGCCCCAGAACTGGGGTCTGCCTTCAAGCTGAGGCTCCCCCACCCATCCACCAGGTGTGCCTGGCCTCAGTTTCCCCTTCCATTCAGTGGGCATAGCAGTATTTCCTACTGCAGCCTGTGCTGGGGCCGGAAGTATTGGCAGTACTGGCCAGGTGAGTGGTGGCCGCTGGGGGTCCTGGCCATTGCTGCAGCTGCTGCTGCTGTTTTCCAGGCAGGGATCCAGCCACTTGCAGCCTGGAGTCTGAGACCCCCGACGGAGGCATAAGGAGGCTGTGGGGCTTGGGCAGAGGCTGGGGATGAGGCCATATGGGTGGAGGGAGGCCAGGTGTGACACTGGAGATAGGGAGGGAGCAGAGGACATGAAGCAGGGTTGCAGGGAGCAGACGCTCCAGACTCACCACTCCTCCACCTGCCCACTACCCACCCATTACTCCCCTGGGAGCCCTTCTGTCCACCTGGTGACCCTCCGTCCACTCACCTGTGTGTTCTTTTATCCACTCACCTACACAGCCATCCATGCCCCTATAGCTTTCCACCCTTCTCCCTGTCCAGCCACTCACTCGTCTGTCTCCCTCCCACCTACCCCCCGTCCACCCGTTCCCAGTGTATCTTTCCATCCATCTGCCTCTTCACCCACCCACCCATGCATGTCTCCATCTGCCTCTCCACCCACCCAACTATGCATGCCTCCATCCACCTGCCTCTCCACCCACCCATTCATGCATGTCTCCATCCATCTGCCTCTCCACCCACCCATGCATGTGGGTGGAGACCCATATGCCTCTTCACCCACCCACCCATGCATGTCCCCATCCATCTGCCTCTTCACCCACCCATCCATGCATGTCTCCATCTGTCTCTCCACCCACCCACCCATGCATGTCCCCATCCATCTGCCTCTTTACCCACCCATGCATGTATCCATCTGTCTCTCCATCCACCCACCCATTCATGTCTCCATCCATCTGCCTCTCCACCCACCCA